>JAPMOB010206375.1:0-57871 GCA_029875015.1 Lepomis gibbosus | reverse complement strand
GTCATTAATTGTAGACACATTGTACATTAGGCTACATGGTTGTGCTCTGTAAGTTAAAAACAGGTTACAGGTTTATTGTTGATTATGCAACGTCACAGTTTTATTTAGTTTAAGAGTCTGGGGAGTGTTTTGACTTACAGTATTTAATAAGCTATCAATATTTGCATTGTACATTACATGGTTGTGCTCTGTAAATAAATTTTAAAAAACAGGTTAAAAAACAGTGTACAGTGTTCCTTATAGCTATGCAGTTTTAGAAGCAACCTGGATTGTACGTAGCAGGTGATACAACATTCGTAATAACCACGACAGACTTGAGACTTGACTTGGACTCTAGCTCAAAGACTTGAGACTTGACTTGGACACTAGCTCAAAGACTTGAGACTTGACTTGGACTCTTGCTCAGAGACTTCAGACTTGACTTGGACTCTTGCTCAGAGACTTCAGACTTGACTTGGACTCTAGCTCAAAGACTTGTGAGCATCTCTGCTACAGTCAATCACACCAATAACTGGATATCATCGAAGACACAGAGGAGCAGGGGGAGAGGAGGGGGTGTGTTTGACTCACCTACTTGTCCAAGTGTTGAAGCCTCTCCCGTCATGTGCTCCGACCTCGTCTTCTTTCTTTACCCGGGCAGCTCGTCCTCCCTTCAGTTTCTCCTCTCAGTCTTTTTGAGCAGTTTTATTTTTAACAGCTATGGTTAACTAGCTAAGTAGTCCCGCTAAAAACCACGTAACTTCATCGACCTTGTTAAGTTTCTGTTGGTTGATATGAGTGAAACACAGTGACTTTAAATTTTCCCAATTTCTAGCTAAGTCCTGACGAGCTGCTGAATTTCCCAGAGTAATGAAGTTGCTAATTAAGGGACGCCATCTTCACCTGACTGCGTCTCTACTGTTAACTCATGCTCGTCTATTAACGTGCAATACCATCTGCCACCACAAGCTGATTGACGTTTCCCACATATTCTAACCCAGAGAGCGTTGTTTTACTCATTTTAAGAAATCAGTGGAAACTTTGGGACAAATTCATTTTAAACTGAGAATATTCAAAGAGGGCCACAGTGGTGAATGGCACTGAACGTATAATAAGACATAGATTACTGTATTAATCCCAAAGAGGGTAGTGACATTATAGTATTTTAAACAGCAAGCATTGCAGCGCTGTTCTTCTGGACATTCTGCAGTTTCTCAAAAGGTTTTGACTATTTTATCTATAATATATACAATCATCTAAATGTGTGGTGATTAGAACAAAAGCTACATGCAACAAACATGGCTAAAGAAAAAACATTTAAAGCCCTGGACATCCTAACAATTCAGTTGGGATAATTATGTTTATTGACTCACCAATGCTGCCAAAGAGATCTTTATTTCTGTATGTGTGTGTGCTTACGCCTTCTTGTCCCCTAGGATGATGATGATGATGATGATGGATTGACTCTGGAGAACCACATCGCCAATGGACTTGTCATTACCAGTGATGACCTGTAGTCAGAAACAACCAACTGTAATCAGTGAAACCCAACAACCAGCACGCATTGGCATCACCAGTGACAACCAGCCGGGTGTCTTACCACTTAAGGGCTTTCACAGTTTACTAAATATGGCATTTTGATTATCAAACAGCATAGAGGGTAGGCTATCAGACAGTCCATGTCTTAATCTTGATGTCAGAGGAAATCATCTAGTCTTGTCACTGCAGCAGCTGTTTTGCCTCCCAGCTAGTATGATTTGAGTATAATCCGGATAAAGGAGGCCAAATGGCACAAGGGAAATCAATTATGACAGAGCTTTGTTTTACAATATTAAATGAGGATTTTACACAATGGGATCTTGGGTAGGAATCTTTTCAATGATGGAATGTTTTATTCGAATGTATTTGCTCTTAAGACTTGTATTTATTCTATTTTAAGTATGGCTGAATGCATCGGGTCCATAGACTAATTGAATATCCTTGTTTGACTCGAGGGTCTAAAGATAAAGGGTGCGGTATACATTGCACATACCATTCTACAAAAATTTAGGAGGATTTGAAAACCAACCGTTTTTTCTTTTGCAAAATTCCTTGTAGAAGATATACTTCACAGTAAAGTTTAAGTTTAAAGTTTACAGCAAAATAAGTGTAATCTAATGATTGTTCTTTTGTGTGTCTGCATCAAAATCATTTTTATGAATCACAATAATGGGCTGACTGTAGATGTAAGCATATAAGTGTATATCTGAGCTCCATGTCAATTCAGGTTAAAGAACAAATACTTGAACTTTGCTCCCAGGACAGTCCTCCAAAGATTTTTAAATGCGACATTTGCACATGAAATATACTGAGGAATACTTTTAAAATTTTATTGGTAAACCTCATATGTTATACTTTGAATAGTTTCTTGTGTAATTTACATGAATGTGTTGCCGTTTTAATATTGTACCAGTATGGCATCAGTGTAATTATGTTTACCAATTATGTAAACCAATTTAACAATTGACTTTACAAAGGAATATAATTTTCTGAACTGTAAAAAAAAATGCCTGTGAAACTACTGAATTGATTCAAATAAATGGACAATGTGGACAATCTGTGTGTTGTGAAAAAAAGTTATAACTATGTATCATGTCAGAAATAACACCTTTTATGTTTAAGGTGTAACTGAACAATATCTCGATTAAGCTTACATGGTCTGACTCATAATCAGCAGCTCACGTTGATCATCCCATCCCACTAACATGCTCTATGTGAGTAAAAAGAATATTTCACATTGTTTGGAAACAGAAGAGATTTCTCACATTTTTTTTCTAATTGGTGTTGAGACTTTGACAGAACTGGTTTATTCAACTCTAGGCTCAAATAGTGGCTGAAAAAAATACATATCAGATCAAGAAGCAGACTACACCACTTATAAGTTTTAGTCACTTCTAATAAGTTTTTTGTGTACACAAATAATTAAAAGTAGGGCATACATTTGTTGTTTTCTATGTAAAGCAGGGATATGTAGGGCCAACTCTACAGCACTATTGTTCCAAAACATTGTGTTTTGTGCAGTGCTGCGTTACTTTCTTCTTAGTCTGGTGTATTCTCCTAGCAGTCTACATTTTATAGATTATATTAATTACTTTATATAGCGGGTTATCCATTCATGAACGTGACTTTATCTTCTTTAAGACCAGCTGAAGTTTAAAGCATTGAGGTTCCCAAAAGCAGTCAACACTGAAAGTTGTACATTTGTATATATGCTTATTTCACACCCCTTTAAAAAGACAAAACACAACCTGAGGTGACCTTTTTTTAATGAATAAGTAATTTCATTCAAATGAATGGAAGCCGTAGACAGTTATTAAATAAAGGCAATTGCAAAGCAATCATCCAGTATATTTTTGTGGAGAGATGTTTCAGCTGAGGGTGAAGCAGCAACCAGACACTGAGCACAAATGTAAAGGTTAACACCCGTTTCGTCACTGTTCTCTGGGTGCAGAACAGAAACACAGTGCCTCCTACATGACATACTGTCTGCAGGATGGTGCACTTTCATGGCACTACACACAGAGTTATCTAGTGTAGCTGTGTAACAAAAAGCATGTTCACAAGTTTTTACGTTAAAAGGTGCCCTTTATTTCAGACAAAGACTCAAGTCTGGTTGCTGCCCACGTTCCCCAAACACCCAGTACAAAAAAGAGAAAGACTTTACCTAAAACTCAGTGTAAGACGCATTCAAACTCTTCTTTCCATTTGAATGTCATCACATAATGCCAAAATGGCTGCCAGTGGTACTGTTCATGTACTGTACATAGAAATCTGATCTTAAACCAGCAGGAAATGGCTACTTTCTCAGATACCATGTGATGTTTACTTTATTTTCAGGGAGAGGAAACTGGTCATTACATGTATGCTATATAAAACGTGATTAATCGAAAGCTTACAGGTCAGCTTGTATCATGACGAAGACTTCCACTAGCCATACATCGATCCCTCTCTCTGACAGCCAATAATAAAATCACAGCCAGCCCAGATGAGTGACAGTCAAGTCTTATCAGTCCACAGGTTAGCCCTTTAATAATCAAAAGCTTGGCTGAAGTAGCGTTTTTGTCCTCCTCTGCCGTTGCCATAGCCACCACCGCCGCCACTCCGGAACCCATTACCACGGCCACCATTTCCCCCAAAGCTCCGCCCCCTTCCACCCCTGAACCCTCCTCCCCTTTCACCACGGTTATTGAACTGCTTCTCCTCCAGCTCTGGGAGCTCTGTGGCTACGGTCAGTTGCCAACGGCGGCCGTCCTTCCAGTTATCCTGTTTAAGGATCAAGAAAAGGATGTTAACAGGACTACCACAGTCTGTCCACTTCAACAAGAAACACAGTCAAAATATTTATAGTTTACTTTAGATTGTTCATTTTCACAAATGTAATCTTAGAGACACTATAAACAGTCCACCACAGCTGTCGTTCTCACCTGCATCTCCTTGACTTTGTCAGCTGGGACATCAAAACAAACTCCCTGTAATGAACACAATAAGGGTGAGACTGTGAGTGTTTCTGTCTCACTCTCTTTTTGAGATGAGCTACCACAGCATGGTCACGCCTACAGAAAGGTTTCACACATTTGCTTTTTGCTAACAGATGTTTCGCTGTTTTCCTGTTGTGGATAATTATCTGCGTAGTAGTAGTCTAGTGTGGTTGTAGTCGCTGAATTCACATATAAAATAAACAATTCTGTTTTTTCAAAATAATTTACACGGGTTCTTCTGTCAATTTGCATTTTGATTTACCACCAGGTTTCCCATTTACTTTTCATTTGCCAAGTCTATTACATTCATTTATGAGTCACTGTAGGGGCCTATTTTGGAAAAACACTACTAATCCAAGTGGGATCTCACAAAAGCACTCAATGGCTATCATCTCAAACCACTTATTTGTAGCCAACATGAGCGCTGTTTAAATCATATAAAATATACTATATACTATACTGGTACAGATATTACTCAAAACCCTATTCTTCACCTTAAGCTAATAAAAGTAGAATTTGACATGATGAACCTTAAGACTTCCATACTGGCTCCCATACTAAAATACAATACAATCTGATATAAAACAAAAAACAGGAAATCTATATAAATATATTTCTTTGATGCATTTATAAACGCCCGTAGCACCTCATATATGTAGATATTTGTGTGTGTACATACTGTTCTGTCTTTCAGGAAAGTCATTCTGTGAATGTGGTTCTCGAACTCTTCTCCAAGTTGTTCTTTGATGGTTCTCCAGGCGTAACCCAGATTATGCATCTCTTGAGAACACACCAACTGCATAGTGGTGTAACCCTGCATAAAAATACAAACAAAAAGGATTATACAGCACCTAAAAGCATAATGGAATCTAAATGGAGAACAACAAATCAACAGGGTTAACATGTCAGGTGGGACTGTGTCTCTCTCCAAGGGCTGCTGCAGTTTGAATCATCCTGCAGTTGTTGTTCAACACTTACAGTGTGTAGGTTGTTGACAAGAATAAATCCAAACTTACAGCATCAGAGTTGAGCAGGGACCTCTGCTCTAGACTTGTGGCTCCAGAAATATGGGCCAGGGCTGCAGCTAGAGCATCAACCGCTCCTCTTTCCTCGATGAGCTTCTCAGCTGACGCTCTGAAGTACCCGATAGCTGTGACTGGAACAGAGTCCAGAAACCTGGACAAATTACAGAAATAAAATATCAAATCACTATTTACTCATTATTATTTTATTATTATTTATTCATTATTATTATTTTATTATTTCAAAATATATATGGATCTACTTGGCTCTCAATCTCCAAAATTACCTACCTGACAGCATCCTTGCTTGATGACTTGATGATATCATTAGGGGTAGGAACGCCAACTCGTTTGAATGTGATACCCTGGAATATCACATAAAATTTATTTAGTTTTGTACTTTTAAAAAAATCATACAAAGGGGAGTCAAACAGATTGCACAGATTGTCAGAAAGCTGTGTAAAATTTTACACACTATTTTACACATTATTTCTGACTACCAGGGGAAAGGAGACTTCCACCCTGGTTTGATTTGCAGTGCAGCAGCACCTTCTTCAACTCCAGCCTCTCTAATGAAACACCGTCACTGCTCTACTCTTCTGGCTACTTTTGATTGTCCCCTTCCTTCTGTGACTTTTTTGTCCACTTCCAACCCACGTGCTTTTCTTCTTTGTCCCTTTGTCTTCTTCTACTTCGGCTGGATTTAAAAGACAACACTTACTGCTTTGTTTTCGACGTAGCGCAGCTGGTCCTCTTCTTTCCTCTGGTAGAAACAGATGCAGACTCCAGTCCTTCCCGCTCGGCCCGTACGTCCCGAACGATGAATGTATGACTCCACATCCTGACACCAACCACAGAGACAGAAAAATGTTCAGACCAAGTAAAGGAGACAGGCCTTTATGAATCATAATATAGCAACATTATTAATAAGAATAGTGTATGCAATTACAATTTTAAATGCAATTGTCTTATGTGAATGGAATCTTAAGATTACAACATCTACATAACAAAGAATTGGCACCTCCAATAAATGCAAAGATATACTCATGTTATAAAATTCTTAATGATTACTGGCAATGCATCACACCTTGGGCGGAGAACACTGGACCACCAGGTCGACTTCAGGGATGTCTAATCCACGGGCTGCAACATTGGTGGCAACCAGAACCTCAAAAGCTCCATTCCTAAAGCCCTTTAGCGTCGTCTCTCTCTGTTTCTGAGGAATATCACCATGGAGGGTCTGGGCACTCTGAAAACATACACGACATATGAAACACAAAAATTTGAAAAATTGTAAGAGGGAAGGCAACAATCCTGGTTAACAAATAAATCTGTCACAATTCCCCAATTGTACAAAACAAATGATAGTTATGAAATTACAGTATAAGAAATTTCATTTCACCTAATGTTTTTCCTATCTCTCTGATGGGTTTGTTTTGATTTTTCAGCCTAATGATGGCTTGCTTCACTGATAGTGACAGCTCTTTGGATCTCATATTGAAAGTTGACAGCAACAGATTCCAAATGCAAATAGCACACTTGAAATGAACTCTAGACCTTTTATTTGCTCCTCGTAAATGGGATAATGAGGGAATAACACATACCTGGCCATGGAAAATCTGAGCAGCCAATTGTCCCATTACTTTTGGTCCCTCAAAAAGTGGGAGGCACATATACAAACTGTTGTAATTGCTACACCGTTCACCTGATTTGGATGTAAATACCATCAAATTAAAGCTGAAAGTCTGCAGTTAAAGCACATCTTGTTCGTTTCATTTCAAATCCATTATGGTGGTATATATAGACAAAAAGATTAGAATTGTGTTGATGTCTCAATATTTATGGACCTGACTGTAGCTATTCATAAACTGTGAGTCTACCTGTTTGATGGATGCATTCATGGAAAGCTCATTGGCCTCTTTCTTTGTCTCACAGAACAAGATGGTTCTGCCGTGGCTGCCGCTGTAGACCTGGATCACGTCACCTATCACGGCTGCACGCTGTGACCAGTGGCACGCTATGGCTAGATGCTACGGAGGGAAGGACAGACAGAGAGACAAAAAGATGAAGAGGGAGTGTGGGAGAGGGAAACCAGCGAGAAAGAACAGATATTTTCATTAATCCAGCTGGTTGACTTTAACTTGTACTTTATTACAATTCCACTGGTGCTGATGATGAGAAATGCAGACATTTTTACTGCAAATTAACTTGCTGGGCTTTCATGAAGTAGATGTATGTGAGTGCATTTTACAGTCTCAATTACTTTACCTAAGAACTAAGATTGCTGTAACGCTTGTTAAATTGCACCCTTCACCTCGCCAAAGTAATTCTCTCACTCTCACACACACACACACACACACACACACACACACACACACACTTACTTCTACAGTTGTTGCAGCTCTCTGTGTTTTCTTGCCAATCAGGTCAACATGTTTGCACTCTGGTCTCATGTATTTTTTGGCCACCTCGTAGACCCAAGGGGGGCAGGTGGCCGAAAACAGAAGAGTCTGTGGATTGGAGTCGGAGTCTGGGGAGGAGCGCACACACCTTCCTTATTTTTACATACGTAACATGACCCCACTATGCTGATCATTCCCGCATGCTGTTGTGTTGTGTAACATATATGATACACAAACCAAAAATCCCTAAAACTTCACAAACACACACACAGAAAACAAGAACACACATATGTACTCAGTTTCACAAACACACACATTAATTTTCTCTACCTTTGGAATATGATGAAGACAAAATCTCTTCAACTTGTTCTGCAAATCCCATGTCCAACATCTGGTCTACTTCATCCAGGACAACGTGTTTCACTTTAGAGAGATCAAGTTTATGGTTCTGAATGTGGTCTTTAATGCGACCAGGGGTTCCAACCAAAATGTCGATACCATTGCGAATAGCTTCAACTAGACAGGGGAGAGGATTGGAGAGGGTTATTAAAATGAATGTGTAAAGAGTGAAGATTGAACCCACATAAAAAAAACAAAGTTTTGCATCTAGCTATTTAAATAGTTAAAGCTGAAAAGTTCTTTTCAATAAACATTAAGAAGCCATCATTGTAAATATTGACTCTTTTAATGAGTTGAGCTATTTTTGAATTACTTGTATTTGTGTTTTTGTAAAAGACTTACTCTGTGGGTTGTATGAGCTGCCTCCATAGAAACAGCTGATAGACAGTCTCTTAATAATGTCTTTGAAGTCCTTAGCGACCTGGATAGCTAACTCTCTGGTTGGAGTTAACACCAGTACCTACAGACAGACAGAAAGGAGACTGGGTCAAACATACTGAAGACAGCAACTGATACCGGGACTCTTACTGATGCTAGTTTTCACTGATTGGTGTGAAAGGGTGTAAGTGTGCACCTTGGGAGCTCGGCCTCTGATTAACGCCACTGGATCCTTCTGGAGCTTCTCCACTAAAGGGATGGCAAAGGAGAAAGTCTTTCCTGTTCCTGTTCGGGCTTGGGCAATTACATCCTCTCCATCATATACAGGATTAAATGTCTTCACCTGAATGTCAAACAGGTGAGAGACTCCCCGGGCTGAGGAAGTGACAGAGAGAGAGGAGGTGACAGAGAGTGAGGAGGTGAAGAAAAAGGATCAACAGGACCGGGAGAAGGACATAAGATCCAGGGTAATTTGTTATTTAGCACACCCACACAGCGCCTCAGCAGCTCTGAAGCCCAGTTAACACTCCCAAGCACATTTTCATTACAGAAAAAATGTGCTCATTTAAGTCCTTAATGGTGATCACTGAATTTCAAATTGAAAAGTTTAATATTTAAATAAACACACCATTTATGTCACGAATGCCAGTCATTATTAAAACTCATGTGTGTTCAATTAAAGGTAGTTGTTCTGACATCATAAATGTTATAAAGTGAAGTTAATCAACCAAGTTAAAGGGTAAGTTTGGTATTTTCAACCTGGACCCTATAAACACCTCATGTTTTTGAGACCAGACTCCATTGATAGAGATAGTAATTTTTACCCCGCAGAACATGGGAGTTGCTGGTCTAGATTTTGGGATTGTACCAGTCAACTTCTGGTCACAGGCTACAGAGGTAAGAACTAAGGTACAAAAATGTAAACATGATGCTTACCTTTTAGTTTATCGATGGTGACTTGTGAGATCCTGAAGTTGGAGAAGGCCCCTTCCTTCTGCTCTGGTGTCTCCTCCTAAACAAATAAACAGAACCAGTCTTTAGGACTGTTATCTTACCCTACAGCTAACTATGAAGAGTGTCTGTTAAAGAAAACCCAAAAATGTTGAGGCAAAGACTTAAAAGGTTAAAGTAATATGGAAACAACAGGCAAATTACATTAAATAAGATAGCTAGTTTACCTAATTTATCAAACTTTTAAATGCTTGTGTGAATGTGAAATTAAGTTGCTTTGTAGTTATTTTGTTATTTCATTTAAAATCATTTCTTCTGTGAGTTTCCCGTATTGCGGGCCAGCCCACTCTTGTGAACCTATTCTAACCACACTGCTGTGGCCTCACGACCGGTTCCAAGACCAGATTCGCGTATGGTCAAAAGAACACATTTCTTTCAAGAGGAAATACTGTACACCGTCAGTCTACAAGAAGTACCGTTTCTTTTTCACTGTCACTAGCCGAGTCTTCACTGGACTGGAACGGTGTCGGGATGGGCGTCTGAACGGGGGTGTTTGGGGTGGAATGTCCGTTGGTTGCTTCCTCCGCAATTGCTTTCTTTTGCTTCTTCTTCTTTTTCTATACCCCAAGATAAAAGTGGGGCAGTGTTATACAAAGGGGCTGAGTGAGTCTGTCTACACCAGGGCAGCCGGTGAAATATGCCAGAAAATATGCATTTATATATAATTCAATGACCCACAAAACATCTTCACAGATAATAAACATAGTTGGGTTTCAAAGACTAGACTACAAAATCTCCCCAGCTGGTAACTACATATCTAACTTAACGCAGCACTGACCTCTGTGTCGCCTTCAGTGGTCTTCTTAGTCTTCTTCTTTGGTGTTTCTACACCATTACTGTTGCCGTTGAGGTCTGTGGCCTCATCTATGTGGTCGTTCACTTGGTCCGCTGCCAGCTTGTCTTTTTTCTTTTTCTTCTTTGGTGCTGGAGGTTCACAGTCTGGGTCCACCTGCTCTTCCTGGTCCTCTAGCTGCTGCTGCTTCTTCAGCTTCTTGGCCTCCTTGGTCTTTTTCTTTATTCATTTGCAGAAATAACAATGACAAATACGTTTCAGTTAAATCAAACACTGTGCAGCAACAAATTTATTTTTATTTATTTATTTTTTTTTAAAAGGACCTTGCGCTTCAGTACTTTCCAGTTTGCAGTTATCTCATCGCATTGCTAAATACAATGAAAGGATGTCTGTTAGTGACATGTTTTAATTATATGTGGTTATGTAAGGTATAACATACTCAAGAAGTTATCAAACACCTCATTCTAATAATTACAATTAGAATTTGAATTTTAAAAGTGGAACAGAAATCGTTTTTTGTTTATGAATAAATCAGTTGTCAAGTTCATCACCACATAATGACTTTATTTTTGATGGTCTTCTCTTAATTATTATAATTACACCTGGAATAAGGTAACTTAATGATCAAATTTCAGTTATTAAGTACATAAATACATTGCAATTATTTATATATCTTAATAACTTCATATTCTCGTACTGTAAGCAGAGCTTGAGTTGAGAATGTTTTGTTAAAACACGTCGACACTAAACAATAAATTATTAGAATGAGCTATAATTAAGTTAAATTGTTTGTTTTACTGTTAAGAGCAGGTTGTTTTGTTTATTTGACGAACAGCTGACGGGCCCAGCTGTATCAGACGTCATCAGGTCGCGCTCACAGCGCAGATTTAAAGGTTTCCACGTTGTCAACCCGTAAACCCGTGTGATCTTCAGATCGCCTCACAAACAGTTTTCATAACGTGATCTTCTAGCTAGACGAAGTGGCTCGGTTAATGACGTGTAATGGTCCAATTGCCTCAGCAGTGGACCACATTGACGTTGTTTATCACACTTTGTCCTGCCCAGGAATTACAGATGAAACATAGCATTGTGGCTAACGTTAACTCTGCCGTGTTTACAGCAATTTTAATTAATGTACCCTGTCTCTATTTAAACCAAATAAATAATTCATGCCGTTGTGATTTCACTGCTAATAATATTTAACTACTGGTGTGGCAACATAAACATATCTTTTCTTGGTTTCCTAACAGCTAATTTTAGCTAGCCTGTTAGCCGAAGTTTCTGGTTAGCTCGTTCAGCCACATGTTGTCAAACATGGAGAAGCCGAGGTAGGACCTCGTGCTAGCTACGGGGATTATTTAGTCTGTGTAGCCCGACAAGACCCACTCAGCTCACCTTTAGGAGTTTGGCTTCCGCGACAGTGTCCACATCTTCTTCCATGGTTTGATCTTCGGTTTCAAAGATGATTTTTGATGGCATTTCTCTTCCCTGTTGGAACCCCTCACCGTAGACACAGGCTAAACCACGGGCACGCGGATGGAAAGGAACGCGCAAGGCTGCGCGAGGAAGGGTGTTCGCGAGCCAGACATAGAAATGCAAGCGATAGACAGGCGCTTCACGGCTGATCATTTGACAAATAATGAATTCCACTGTTGCTCTAATGGGAAAATTTACTGTAAAACATTGACTAGTGTGCAATAAAGATGTGTTACAGAAATAGTGTGGAAAGCTCAACCAAAAAAGCTTTAATAACCAAGGAAAGTTAATATCGCATCTGAGCAGCTGCCCTTCATTTTAATTTGAGATACAAGTCTAAATATATTTCATATTCTGCTTTTTAAACACATAGCAGTCAAAGCCTTAACGTCAATAATTGCCCAGCAGATGATGCAGTGTACTGTTCTGTGAACCCTTGTCCTTTATATTTTAAGCATGATCACCAGCACAGGTCTGATACTGGGGAAGCTGGGGACATGTCCCCACCACTTTTTGAAATGGCTGATTTAGTCTCCATCACTTTTTGAAAGCATTTGTTAAAATGTCCAGAAAAATAGCCTTCAACAAGAAATGTTGAATAACAAATGAAATGCTTAAGATTTTAGATTTATTAGCACAATAAGAAAACATGCTACGCAATTTTAATGTTAATAAATTAATATTATTAATTTAATTCACATTAATATTTAATGTGAGGTAAATTAAGGTTAGTTGGCAACTTAGATTTTTTTACATAGCCTTTTTAAACTTATTGTAAAAAGCAATATCCATTACTTCACATTTTTGCTCCTTGTGAGAAGTCTGCTCATGATGATTTTCTACCGTGCAATCTTAGAGAGAGTCATCAGATATGGAATTACTGCATGGTTTGGCAACTTAACAGTTAAGATGAAAAACAAGCTTGCCAACATGCGCAGCCATGAAAAGTATAGGGAGAAAAGACTATGAGTCTAATCAGAGCCTGTATGACCAGGCAGTTATGAAACAGGCTGAAAATTACTTCAGACCCACAATATCCCCTCTTCCTTGAATACAAAACCCTGCCATCAGAAAACAGACTCCATGTATCAAAATGCCAATCCAATCGCCTAAAATTATCTTTTGTACCACCCTCTGTTAAGTTCCTCAATATTGTGCAAATGAGCAAGGTGCAGTATATATGAGCACTTTAGCACCTAGCACTTAACTTGTTATCTTGGTGCATAGGGGGAACATGCAATAAGCACTTGCACTTTAATAATCCATGGCACCATGTTGTCACTAACATCCTTTTTATTCTGTTTTTATGTTTTCCTCTTGTGAAGTGCTACACCATGTTAATGCTTCTCTGGTTCTGGTTGATGTAATGTGATGTGTGATGTTTTTTTGTGATTTATTTTTATGAAGCAACAATGCAAATTTCCCTTCTTGGATGATTAAGCTTAACCTAACCTACACCAAATATGAAACATCATAATGTGAAAAGGAAAATATAACTATAAAATAGAAAATATACACAAAATGTGAATCAGTCAGACTATGACGTTTGTATTACAATTCACATACATGGTTTATAGCTAGCCAAGATAAAGAACTGTGTAATAAAGTGCCTGCAGCCTAAGCCTGAACACATACAACAAGGCCGTGCTATCATTTGAATATAAAAGCACTATAAACTTGGATAAATGGATAAAGTGGTACAACTTCCTGTTCAGAATACAAATGGCTGCTTTAGTGGAAGCACTATTATCACAAAAACATGTTGCAATATTAGTGCCAATGTATAAGTAGCAGAGTGCCAGAGACACTATCCTGAGATAATGCAAAGTAGTATACATCTGTATTAACCACCACAACAAAAGAAAATTATATACAACACGAGACACAGCAATAACAGAAAACTTAAAGACAGATTAGACCAGAACAAACAAAATAAATAAAAATACGACACAATAAAAAAGGAACAGAAAACATGTTGTGTGAGGGTGATTTGCAAATTATTAACGAGGTTTTGATAGCTTTTTTGTTTGGTTTGACACTGATTTAGAGACATATTCGAAGAGATAATGTAATTCAATACAAAACAAATTAAAATGAAAACGAGTGTTTTGGGCAATCTGAGATCTTATCCACACCATACCAGCTGGTGGCGGTAATTCACTAATGGGTTGTTATTGAATTAAATTCATGAAGAAGAAGAACAAGCGGTCGCGCCGACTAATTGCGACAGTGGCGTAAAGCGCCATTGTTGTGGTTGGAAATTTAACCAGTCGTCCTCTGAGCTAAGCTGTCAGTCGCCCTTCAACACAGAAAGAGTGGTCTTCTCGGCTAAAACAGACAACAGCACAGCGTTAAACCATGGCAGGGACACTTGCACGGAAAGCCATTGACCACCTGAAAAGCAAAGATTTCAGGGATTATTTGATGAGGTATGTATTGGAAGCTGATATATGTTGCGTGAGCACGCATGCTAAAGTAGCTAGTTGGCGGTGCTAGGTTCTAATATTAGGTTACAGATAGGTAGCGTTAGCTAATATTTAACAGCCGGCTGAAGTTATCAGCCAACATGAAATAAAACTCCACCAACACAGTGTGTTAATATGTGTTGCATCGTTTTTCGATGCTAGCGTTAGTTTTCAAGGACGACTGTGCTTTCTGTTGTAATGTTAGTAACGTTAGTAGCGTTCACTTAACTTGTTATTCCGGTATGAGGTTGGCTGTAAATTGACTTTAACTAAACTAACTAAATGGGAGGGATATGTTTTAAGTTGCTCTAGAAACACTGTAAAACAGTCATAAAGCCTTGAAAATGGGCCGTAACTTGTGAAAGGCTGTGATAGGGTCACCGGGAAAGCATTGCCTCTAACATCAGTAGTGAACTAGGTTGTTTGAAATGGTGTCCAGTGTCAAATCTGGCTTTGGAGACAAAGCCTGTTTTATTCTTTTCGTTGGTTTATTTGTACCTGAAGCCCCCCCGCTGGCGTCACATTTAGAGTAAAGGTTAAACAATGCCACAGTGATGCAAGAGGCCATCTTTGTTTACATTTGTCACAGATAAACATGGTTATCTGAGAGCTGTGTATGCAGTGACTTGAAAATCCAATTGAAAGTCAAACCAATGCAGTGTGAAAGTGTAAGGCACACATGGCGCGTGTATGGACTTTGGCACCATCTCTAGTCTTAGTTAGGCTTTCTGTGGTGTGTCTTGTCAATGTGTAGCAAATACAGTAACTGTTTATCAGCTTGTATTATGAATACTGTGGTAGATATGGCCATTAATTATAACCTAATGTTCTTTTCTCATCTATGTGGTTCTGCAAAAAAACCCAAAACAATTCAACAGCACGGTAAGTACTCATCCTTTCTGTCAGTATGTCTTTTTCTGTCTCTGCTCATTTGTGGTTGCCTCCTATTTATCTGTCTACCTTTGTAATTGTCTTTCATTATTTGTGCTGTACAATATAGTCACATCTGTTCATCTACCACTTTGTGGGTATATCATCTTGAAAACTTTACTGTTGGTTTTTCTCAGTACAGACATTAGTATTTTTTATGAGATTCACAATAGAGCTTTCACTATTAAGTATTTGCATGATAGTAATTGTATATTTCTGTTCTACTGTACAACCACCTTAAGATAAATGTCCAAATCATATAAAGTCAATGGTCCAAAACTGTATTTTGTCACTTACATGTATCTATACAGCATTTCTGGGGCCCTGTAGCAAACTGGGGTCTTCCCATAGCCGCCATCACAGATATGAAGAAGAGCCCAGAGATTATCAGTGGCAGGATGACCTTCGGTAAGACACACCAACACATAAATCCAGATGTATACATGCAAGGCACACACTATACGCCCATCTTTCTCTAATTAACTTCCTGAGGGTCATCATTTGTACTCTGTCTCAAGGTCACTTAGAAATAAAAAACAGCCGAACTCAGTAACTTTGAATATTTCCTGTAAATGTCTCTTTTCTGTTAGTGTGAATGGGAGGGTTTCAAAGGAACAGAAAACCCGGCAGAAGAGTTTGTACTGACCTTTATGTCAGTACCGTAGTATTAGGTGTGTGCAGCTTTGGAGAGCAGGATTAAAGTTTATGTTGGAATCAGCTTTGAAATTTCATCTTCTGACCTGTAATGGTCTATAAATACTCTCTATTTAGATGTTTAAAATCCATATACTGTGTAACCTTTGCACTGATAATTACTCTATAATTTATTTTTTGTGGGCAAAAAGGCTTGGTGACATATTTACAATAGCAATAAGTGTCCAGCAGTAAATGGTTTGTAAGAAGACAGTGCTGTAATAAACTATTGACTGTGTGTTTTGTTTTTTTTCCTCCCCACAGCCCTTTCCTGCTATTCACTTCTCTTCATGAGGTTTGCCTACAAGGTGCAGCCACGCAACTGGCTACTCTTTGCTTGCCATTTTACCAATGAGGGAGCACAGCTAATCCAGGGAAGTCGTCTCATCAAATACAAGTAAGAAATACGTGTTTTTCTGTCATTGTGAACTGATCATTTATCATGAAACACTGTTTGAACTTTCAGAGTTTCTCACCTATATTTCCCAAACATGGTTGGTTCATGTCATGTTCTAGTTTTCCACACCCAGTTCCAACATTTCATCAATGACTTAACATAAGAGTTATGATAAATAGCAATGTTATGAATGTGAAACTCAGAGTGACATGCCTTCAGCACTTGGTATGATAAAAATAACTGACATTATCTTTTAAATGAAGGTCATGTAAAAAGTGATTTGTATGCACCCTGACTGTTTCTTTGTTATTTCAGAATGGAGAAGAAGATGGGATCTTAATAGCAGTTTGAAGCAGACGCAGAACGTTCACTGAAGAGTGGCACGCTGCTGCTTCCACAGACGCCTACACCTGGACATCAAAACCCATGCATCTAAACATATTCTCTTATCAGTGAAACCCGCAGCACTTGCACCATTTTTTTAACATGATATTTTTCATTTTTAACTTTAATATAGAAAAAATAACTACAATAAACATTGTGGGTAAATGTACAGTCAGGTAACCAGCCTGTCAGTTAGATGCCTTGTACACTGGATCCACTGGCTGTTGCACACTTTGAAGCTAGGCTAAATCAGTCATTGTTCACAAACCATCTCATTCCAGGTCATCAGCATGTCTTGTCTGCTTAGTAATTAAAATAATGATATTACATAGATAAGTTAGCCCGAGGTCAGTTTGTGCAAATATGTCCACCTCACGGTTGATTATCACTGGGTAGGCTTATGGACTTTCCTTGATTAACCTTTGCTTAAACACAAAGGACACTGAGAGCTAAGTCTTTTGTTTGTTGTGGCCCAGAGCAAGATATTATGCTGTACAATGAAAACAGTGTGTGTGTGTATATAAGGATCCAATTTGGCATGGTTTTATTAGAGTATACTAAATAATGATTATTAAACAAATGTTTAAATTACACAAAATCAATACTTAATAATGTATTTTATGTGGTGAAGTGCCAACACTGTAAAGCAGTATAACTGGGATAAGACTGTCTAGGTTATAATCCTCCATGACTAGGTAAGACAAGCTGCCTCTGTCAGTGCTGACCAAACATGTACTGTGTTGTTGTCATGTCATTCACATTAATTTATTGTCATGTAAAATTCACATTATTTTTCCCTGATTAATGATATGATTCTTTGGGTTTGTTAAAATAAACTGGCTATAACCAACTTAAACACAGGTGTGTGAGTGATTTATTTGTAACAATTGTTTTTCATGAAGTTAATCTTTGCAATTGCAGTTTTTTCAAACAGCCATTCAGCTAAACTTTACAACATCAGATATTTCACCATAATTATGTCAAGGAGGCCACTATGTATTTACTCTCAACCTTTTGCTCTGCAACCTAATGTCAGTGCTAAAGTAACAACATATTTTCAACAAAGAAAGTGTAAGGGAATGGGGGTTAATAAACATGTTTCATGCTTTAACTAAGTAAACCACTAACCTTTTATATGAAAAACAATTGCTCAGAGCTTGATGGATATATATATTAAAGTGGGCTTTGTTTACCACCATTTCCTACATAATTAACAATTAACTGGTGGTATTTTAGTAAAAGAAGTAATATTACAAAGTGAAAATATTCCATTAAGTAAAGGTCCTGCATTCACATTTAACAAATCAACAAATATTACCAGCAAATGCAGTTTTAGTGCTCATTCTGATGAATGGACACCTTCAAAATGTTAAACTGTACATAGCTGGTGCATTACCTTGGATAAGCAGCATTTTAATGTTGTAATTTGTTGAGGTGAAGTTTTAATATCAATGCGTCATATTTGTATACAAATTAACATGACTCTCCTAGAGCTGTCAGAAAAATGTAGTAGAGTGAAAAGTACAATGTTGTCCGCCTAAAATGTGGTGGAGTTGAGGTATAAAGCAAAAAAAATAGAAATACTCAAGTTAAGTGCAAGTACCTAAACATTTTAGTAAATTAAACTGATCATAAATACCTTGGAGACACAAAGATTAAATTCAAGGAAAGTGAAATATTTTTTGTTATGATGAATGGATGTTGTATTCAATAAAAAACTAAAACCTGATACTGGCATACTGGGCAAGAATGGAAACAGTTGTTTGAGATTTGGGAGAAAAGAACTGATGGTGAAATAATGGGGAAAACTGTTGACACTAAAAGAGATAACCTACGTAATTCCAGGAGATGGCAGTAATGCTATAAAACGGACCCAGTTGCAGACAAACGATAAAGAAGAAGACCAACATGGCGTTTCTCTGCAGTAACGAGTGGAGAGCTGTCTGCGACAAATTCACCAACGCCCAAAATCTCACTGATGTAGAATCACGAAATGACCCGGAAAATGACCCGTTTCGCTCCAAATACAAGGCCAGGGAACTCCTCAGAGAGATATACTGCTCGCTGAAGAGTTTCGAGGCCGGCGAAGGTGAAGAGGATAGCGGCGGAGAAAGCGGCGACCAGCGGCCGACAGAGCCGCCGGTGGACGGGCAGAGGGAGGACGTGTTCGGTCAGGGCTTCTGCGGCGACTCGGCAGCCGGGCTGCGGGCCGCTAAACTCGGGTCTTTGGAGTACTATCTGGGGGTCAACCATGTCGACACAGAGGAGCTGTCAGCCGGACAGGAGCATCTGATGAACTGCATGAAACTGCTTGAGAGATGCAGAGTGTCGTCCGAGAACGTGTCGCTGTTTATCCACGTCAGGGTACATTGACATTAAAACTCAATATTGCGTTAACTGTCCCTTAGCTTTCCATTAACAGCAGTTACGCTAATGTTAGCTAAGTTTACTCTTTAATTCTTTAATGAAATGTATGGGGTTGATTGTTGTTATGTTGTATGCTTTGGCAATATTGTTTCACAGTCATGCCAATAAAGCTAATTGAATTGAATTAAGTTATATTCTCTGACACTGCAGCAGAGGTTGTGTACAAACAGGCTGTGGCTACAACGTTAGCTAACGTTAAGCCAGCATTTGTAAATAAAAACAATGTTGACCGATATGATGGTGAAATGAGATGCTGGTACGATTCAACCATCATGAACTTCATTATACAGTTGACTGTGGCATCAACAGCAACGCCACTTCTTGACATTGAAGGAGTGTTTTAGGCCTGTGGGGAAGCAGTTTAGTACCCATCACCCCCTTTTATACACTACACAGCTTTAACAATCAAACCCATCAAATTGATTATAGAGCCTTGTGGAGTAAATGATTATTTCTCATGTAATTGGCTGTTTGTGTTGTCAGAATCAGTTGGGCATCCTTTGGGCAGGCCGGGAGGAGACGGAGACAGCTCAAGGGTTCCTTGAAACTGCAGAATCCATCTACCAGCGTTATATGAAGGAGGTAAGGTTGGTTTCCTGTGTGACAGTTTACTTGAAGGTGCCGGTACATTGACTTATTACAGGCCAGGTGAGACTGTGGCAACTGGTCTGTGATCTGCCTTTATGCTCATAATAAACACTTGAATGGGAACACTGTGTAAACTGTCACATAACCATAATTTACCAGTCTGTCAGGACAGGAACCAAGGAAGAGCATTGCATTTCTGTATTTTTAATAATAACTTGTGTACATGCCATTGACATTGCATCGGTATTCTCTGAATTTTTGAAGCTGCTATATTATGTTTAAAATGAGTGTGAATACAGTGCACTACGTAGAAAAACCTTGTTTTGTTGTTCGTAAATTCGCGTCACTGTGTGGACACCAGCATTCAAAAGACAAATGTAACTGATTGAAAATTACAATGGTCAAATCCTCTTCATCAGCAGTCCTGGTTGTTTTTTTTTTTTTTTCAGGATGGGAGTCCCCCCACTGATATGTCAGAATACTTTACTACTGAGGAGAAGCTTCTGACACACCAGGAAAGGACAAAGAGGTAACCTGGAAACTTGAACATCCCTGTACAGAAGGCCCCACACACACACACATACATATGTGCATTGACAGACCTATTAACTGTTTGTTTTAGTACTATTATTATTAAGTATTATGGCTCCCCCATATGGCCATTCTCCTTTTTTTTTTTCTAGGTTTGAGTTGGCCTATACTCACACCATGTACTACCTTGCTCAAGTCTATAAAAACCTTGGTGAGTCCGATCCTGTTTCACTCCTGTTTGTGTAAAGTAAAAACCTAAAACATATTTAAAATGTACTTAATAACTATAATAGCATAATAACTATAGTGTTTGTCTCCCAGGTCAAACTGAGCGTGCTGCCACCTACTGCCACAGTACCCTGCAGAGACAGTTACAGTTAAATCAGTTCAGTCCAATGGAGTGGGCTCTGAACGCTGCTACACTATCACAATATTACATCACTAAGGTAGAGCATACATTGATTTTAAGTAATTGAAAGCAAGTGATTTAAATAATCACATCTAAAAGGGTTTAGTATCTCTTTTTGTCCTGTTTTCACAATGCTTAAATGCTTCCTTGTGGTTACATCAAGTCGAAGAATTTTGGTTGTAATAACTAAAGATCATCTCTGGGTGTTTACTGCACTGTCACAGTAGTTTTTGTATATGTGCGCATGTGTGTGTGTTTTGTAGGGCCGATACATGGAAGGCAGACATTGCCTCTCAGCAGCGACTGTCATATCAGATTTGGCAGGAGAGGTTCCTTCTGAGGCCGCAGCACAGGAGAGCAAGTATCCATCTAAATCTTTTAATTAATGTACATATCAAAGTAACAATACTGACTTGTTCCTTTCCTTTGGATTCTGTAGCCCTAATCAAATACAGTAAGCCAGGCAGGAGAGAACACAACTGTGTAGCAAAGCATTGGAACATCTGTGCAGCCAACCCTACCTCCCTTCATCAGTCATTCCCTCACTTTCTCTTTCTAACACTTTATCCCTCTACACATACATCAATCATCCCTCCCCTCTCTCCTGGTATATCTCAACATCTTTTTCTCCTTGCGTCTGACCCAGGTGAGACAGAGAGTGAACGCAGGGAACAGCTCAGACAGAAGAGAGCAGAGATTGCGAGATGCTGGATCAAATACTGTCTCAACGTCCTGCAGGATGCTAAGAAGCTGCTAGAGGTACTGCATGGTTGTGTGGTGCTCTTATGTGTGGCTGTTTTATAAAATCTTTAAACTCAAGTACAAGTCATGTGACTCTAGTCCCATGTCACGAGACACCACCTTTATTATGAAAAGATAGACTATTATGTAACAAAATTCCCTTCTCCTTCGGGAGACCATTGCGCTTCTGGCATTCAGGTGTCCGTCACAGCTCCTGCCCATCGTACTTCTCCCATCTCAGGGTGCCCCCATACACTAGTTCTTCACCCATCTCTGGGGTCCCTCACACACACAGGGGTCCACCAAACCCTGGGGGTTCCTCATACGCATCACACACTGGGTACGCCTCCGGAAATTCCACGCCAAGCCATCCCTTCACTGACCACAACGGCAAAGAGCCAGGCTCGTTGGTATGGCATACTCAACCGTATTGACAGTGGTCCGTCACAGTCTCTCTTAAAATGTGCTTGTACATTTGTTTGTGACCAGGACAACGTTGGGGAGCTGGATACTGATCGTCAAGAAGAGATGAAGAGAGCGAGAAGAGTTGAGGAGGAGGAGGAAGAGAAGGGAAGGAAGACCGCTTTGCTGTTCGGTTCTGAAGACACCTTTGACTCCATTGCTAGCCATGAAGAGAAGGTCTGATACCGGAGCAGATATGCTTAACTCACATTTCGATACTGTTGATTTGTGATTCAATATTACGTTGTATTTTTGTTTGCTAACACTTTGAAGTAAACTGCAACATTTAGCTGTTCCTGCTCATCAAACTTGTGCCATAAGAATTTAGGAATGGCGTAAATGATTGCTTAAATTAATTACAAATAATGATATAAATATTCATTCATAATAGTTAATAATGAAAAGTTGATACTACTGCTAGTGCTACTTGTAATTTGTTATAATTATTAGTGTTACGTATTATGATGTTCTGCTACTTGTTATCAAAAATCATCATTATCTCTGTCAGTAGCAGCAGAAGGGCTTCCCTTTTTATTGCTATCAATATAAAAGAGCCACTGTTATAACAGTAGCTTTTTTTATGTCAGATTTTAGTATGTTATTGTTGATAGTTGTGATAGGAACACTCTGCATATTAAAAGCATAAACAAGTGAGGACACATCTGACAATAAATACATATTTAAAATGACTATCATTATTGCAGTAGATGAGATCAAACTCTTTTTTTCTAGGTGCCCTGTTTGCTTCCATTGGACTTCACTGAGGCCAGATGCGTATTTCTGGTGGGACAGAATTATGTCACACAGGTATGCATAACACACACACACACACACTAACTGCAACTGGGTTGGACCTTCACATCCTCAACTTAGACACTCTTATACAAGTAAAAAGTTGTATGAGTAAGTTTTATTTTTAATGAATTAAAAAAAAAAAGAACAAATAAACTTGACTGAACTTGACACGTCAATAAAAGCTGAGAGCTGCACGTTTGCATCTTTACTGTTCCTAAAGTCCTCAACAATATTGTCGTCTTGAATGTTCTCCTCTAAAAACAAATGAGCACTGGGATGACATGAGTATGATATGGTACATGATGCTAAGCTGGTGTTCATGGCAGATTTGCCTCTCAGAAGAATTTTATTGAAGACCAATGAGAGAAAATTGTGTAAGGAGCACAAAATCAGGTTTTCTGAGCAAGTAAAAACTTCATCCATACCATTTTACATTTGCCCTAAGTGAACCCACAGTGTATAGTTTCAACAGGGTGAACTGTCTCTCCATCCTTTCACTCACTCTTATAGGCCAAGGAATACTTTCAGATGGACGGCTACGTGACGGACCACATAGAAATCCTGCAGGATCACAGTGCACTGTTCCTGGGCCTGGCTTTCTTTGAAGAGGATCTGGAGCGGCGCTGCAAAATGCACAAACGACGAGTTGACATGTTAGAGCCAATCTGCATCGGTACTGCAATATTTCACAAGATAGAGTAAAATAGAAAAAGACGAAAAAAAACAACTTGTTATTGTTCAACTCGAATGTCCGTGCAAGGTGACATAATTGATTAAATCTGACTTTGTCTGACTATCTGCTTCTCTACAGACTTGAACTCCCAGTACTACCTATTGATCCGCAGACAGTTGATGTTTGAGTTGGCTGAGATCTACAATGAAATGATGGACCTGAAACTAACGCTGGCCAACTTACAGGCAGATACACGGGCTCTAGATAATCACACCATTAAGAAATTCAACCATCTCTGCTCCGCCTCTGCCAAGTGAGTGTGTGTGTATATGTGTGTGTGGACATACCAGTGTGTGTCTGTGCATCTTCACTTCAATCTAAATTATCTGAAATCCTCTAATCTCCCCTCCAGATACTTCCAGATGTTCCTAGACTCTCTGTGTTCTCCAGAGGGGAAGCCTCCGGAGCACCTGGAGGAGGAGGTGCTCAGACCGGCTCTGGTGGCCCGCTTCAGAGTGGCTCGACTCCACAGCAGGCTGATCTCCTCTTCACCCTCTGCTCAGCTGGACAACCTCAACAAGTCTCTGGAAAGCTACAAGTATGCAGATATATTTGTTAATTTATGGTGATACATCAAAACTCTTTCTGGGCTGCATAAAGAACGATGTGGTCTCAACAGGACTACTCCTGACGTTAACATGAAAGGAAAACAGAATGAAAGAGTATTCAGTGGAATAGAAAGGATTTTGTTGAAAGCAGTTAAAATGAATGGAATGATGATGTGCTCTACAGTCTACATATGTCTAGCTGCCATGTTGTTTATCTGTATAATGTGTTGACCATCACTTTCATCCTCCACCTGTCGTTTAGATATGTGGTGCAGTATTGTGAGGCCCACCCGGAGGCAGCAGCCGCTGTGGAGACGGAACTAGAGCTGAGTAAGGAGATGGTTGACCTGCTCCCTCTCAAAATCAACCGCCTCAAGGCAAAGATGACTACAAACAACTGAAGAACGCCACTGTTCACTGACCGACTTGACTAATAATGTTAAAAACATCCAAATCAGCCAGTCAATCTAAGTTTACCACCTTATAGCCAATGAACACTCCCAACAATTAGAGAAACTGGATGGCAGATTGACTTGACTTGCTTATTTCTATTGTTGATGGCCTTTTTTGTGCAGTGGGCATGCTGCTTTCACAAGAACTTTCAACACATTACACGCCATGCATACTTTATGGGCAATCCTCTGTAGTAGTAGCAGTAGTAGTAAAATGGTGTCAGTTTACTTTTATTTAAATAACTGGAACAGTTTTAACAGTTTGAATTTAATGGAAATTGACCTAGAGCTGTTTGTGTCTTTGCCTCAACATTTTCTTCTCAACTGGAGTGGTGTAAAGAAATTTAAGACTAAAATGTCAGACTTGAACAAAACGAGTCCCATAACATCCTTATGGCAGATATGTACAAAACAGATTTTCATTTTACTATTCAGGTATCCTCTGTAACCCTAATCTGCTTATTACTATTGTTAAATCATATTGCTGTTTTTTTAATTTAATGGGGCTTTATTTTCTACAAAACACTTCAGCACACTAAACTTCTGTTTCTTCAGCTACTTTATGCCTCTGATGATAAAACAAATGTGAGGTTCCACTATAACCAGGGTTAGTTTAACCAAAAGGCAGCCAGAGGTACAGAAAGTAGAGTTGATCCAGATTGTACTACAGTCAAGTTGCTGCCTGAGCCGTCACAAACAACCGTCCCAGTGACAGTAAGTGGACTTGACCACACTGATGCTGGTTAATTAGATGTAAAAATCTGCATGATGCCAGCCTCGCCCAATTGAACCTGCATATTTTCTTCCTGTCTTGGAATCACATTGTCAATGTGTTAGGTACAGTTGATGCTGTATGTATGTCAGATAATAAACTAATGAAGTAATGGACACTTACGTCACAATACCAATACGTGCTTTTTACTTGCAATGAGAGTTTGGGTGTAAAATAGGTCAGCAGTCTCTGGTATTTATAATGAAATCACAAGTACCAAGTTAATTTAATGACTGGGTCCCTGAGTAAAAGGCTAAAATTGTCTGAAACGGTGTCTTATATCCATAACCGACTTTAACAATGTGGTGACGTTTATCTCAGCTCATATCTTTGGGCCAATTATGTCTTTATATTGTTTATCTCCCACAGTTGTCCTGCATGTTTCCCATATTGCTAAAGTGTTTTGTACATTTACACAACTGCATAGACATGTGTTAGAGCTGCCCATGTGAGTGTCGCAGACCGCAGAGATCAGATGTGTGAGATGATGTATGACCAGTTTCTTGTTAACTGTGAAGCCATGTGACTTTACCCTACTCTACTGCTTCCTCTCTGAGGCCATAGTGGCTTTGTGGTGAAAACGTACTCCTGCATGACACAGTGTCTCTGATCTATAGGATTGATACTTGGCCAGGTGTGGTGACACCATGCATGGTGGCAGGACTGATTACCGTCATAGCCATCCAAGTCAGTGTCCTAAGGTTAAACAAACTTCTGTATGGATATGAACCGAGACAGGTGAGTGGAGAAACATGGCAAAGGCACATGCGTTCATACGTACACTAGTTGGTTTTGCCTTTAGTTTTTCACCCTTCTTAGTATGTGTATTAGTCCGATATGTGAAACAGGTCACATCATCTCATTCAAGCCTTTATTATGTAGTTTCTCCTTTAAGACATAAGAAATGTGTGACAAAAACTCCAAAGAACTGACATGAGTTTTACAAATTAATTGAATCAAATAATCAACATAAACATACACATCCCACCCCTCTTAATTCAATTCAATTAGCTTTATTAGCTCTCTCTCTCTCTATCACACACACAGGCATCCAAGTCAAAATAATGATTGTGGCGTAAACTGCTGTTTGACGTTTTTTCGTTTTGTGGTCTTCTTCACGCTATGACAATTTCACGGCATCAAAACCTGCAATTCCTGCTCTCATTTCTGCTCCCCATAACCTTTCTGATGCTTGTCAAAATGTGCATTGACACATCTGCTGAACTTGTGCTGATGTAAGATTTTTTTTTGTACGAAGACTAAGCAGATGTACCTGCTGAAAAATCAGGTGATCTGCAGTTCCTGTTGATGGTTACAATTCATGTCATACATATGTTACGTACAGAAGAAGTGGGCTTAAAATAAAATTACTTTAAAACTTTAATGTCTGATCCCATTGGATAAATATAAAGTTTTGGACCTTTTTGTGATTATTTCCGGATCTGTGTTTACGTGCTTGTGACGGGCTGTGTTGTGTGTCTTATCTCCTCTGCTGTACTCAAGCATCTCTTACAAAAGAGATCTTGATCTTGACATTGGCTTATCAAATAAAGGTTATTATAGTGATAATAAGGCTCCAGTAGATGAAAATACTGATTCTCTTCATGGTTTCACAACTCTATAAACAAAACATGCGAAGTGGTAGGTTTTCTGCTGTTTGCAGTTTTGTCCTCCTTATGAACTTGTGATGCATCATTTATCTGGGAATACACTCAGGGTGCTGTCAGATCGCTATGTCCATAGACACACTCCTAGGAACAGTTGCAAAACACAGCTAGTCTTACATTTTCTATGTTTAAAAAAACAACTCATTACTTGGCTTATTGTGAATATTAGTCACTTCTCCACTTCCCCCTCAAAACGGCCTCTGTAGAGTCCCGATAAGTCTTGTGTATTCATTATGACTTCAGCCTGCTGGACTGATCGTGTTGTGTCTGCATATATGTCAACAATTGTGTGTGTGTTTACTGTCTCTGTATGTGTGAAAATAGTGCTGCCTTTACTGCCATAAACTCAGACAATAGACTTGAATCCCACATAATGTGACGGGGTGGGGATGGAAACCAAGTTGATTATAAAGGCTGAGTTTTTATAGATGCAGTAGCATAATGGCTGCTGCTGGGAAACACATAATACAGTATATCACACATAACATATCGGATATTAGTGATTGTTTTAAAGTGCTTAATTTGTAGAGCAGAGAAGAGGAGCATTGACTGGAGGCATGCTTTGCGTGCACTGATGTGTGTAGGTGTGTGCGTGTGTGTGTGTGTGTGTGGAGGCGAAGCTGGGCAGGCAAGTGTGTCATTTCCTGAGGGAAAATGATAGCAACTGATGTTACCACTTCCTGCAGCATCGTACCGATTTGTCAGCTGAAAAAAACAATTCTGTCTCTCTGGGTCTTCTTCTCTTCTTGTCTGACACAGACAAGACATAGGTCTTACATACGAGTGCACAGAGATGCAGAAAAAAAAGAAGAGGAGTAAGAAGAACACAGCAGTCAAAGAAAGGAGTGCTCAACAAACATTTGACAGAGTGCTGACAGTAACATGTACACAAACACAAACAGGTCACTGGGTCAGACGGAACCAGAAAAAGGCCATCCAAACATCATAAACAGTTTATTACACACTGTTGTATTTGTGTGTGTGTGTGTGTGTGTGTGTGTGTGTGTGTGTGCGTGTAAATTTGTGTCAGACTACCGCTGAAAGTGCTTTCTGGAAGCATTTTCTGTGTAGCGTAGACTCCAATACAGTACACAGTATAGTTAGCCCAGGTCATCTTGTTGAAACCTTTTACAAAGATAGACAGAGTAACATGTTCTCAAAATTATGTTGGTGCAAACCCGCTTGTTGCATGATATGCTTTTTATATTTACAGTTTGTCACATTCTCTGCTCTTCTTCCCACTCCACACTGTGCATATACAGCATGTTTGCAGTTCTACATTTGAAAAAATCTCTTAGATGTCTAGTTGGCTGCAAGTAATGAATGCATCTCTATGTGTGGAACCAGAAAGAGCTGCTTACACACACACACACACACACACACACACAATCACGTAAAGAAATCAAGTCATATTTGTTAATGACTGACTTTGACTGACTTTAACTTTAAAGGACTCTGAAAAACAGTCCTTACTGAGTGTCAGGTTCGCTTATAAAAAAAACATCACTACACTCTTTTGAGCATTGAGGTGCAATGAGATGGAGTGTGATTAAACTGTTGATTCTCACAAAATGTGACAATCACAAAACCTCAGACATTATCAGTTTAGTTCCTCCCATCGCTAGAACTTGAAGTTTCAAAACAGCTCTACGGTAGCTGAAAACACCAATGATCAATAACAATTCAAGTGTTGAGGGACGTAATCCTGCAGACTTGGTGCATCAATACAATACAAATGCATGTTAAGCAGTCAAAGTGCTAAAACAAACAGAACTCTGTTTTACTTTCCGGTTCAGACAAAATGTTTCAACATGTTGATGAAGAATGGTGTATAACTTTGTGTTAAGTAATTTGGAAATTCCTACTGAATGTTATGGCCCGAAATTGGGTTTGAATATTTTATTCGATATAAAAGTGATATTTTCAATGAAGGGATGAAAAAAGCAGAAACAGAATATCCATGTTGCATAGTATAATGATCACTGTATACAGACAGAGTGGATTTCTTTTGTAATGATGATGAAAGAAATACTAAGGGTGAAGAGATGTTCAAGCTACCCTCTAGAACAGTCTCTTTTTTATTTTGATGTCTGCCCATTTTTATTGTGATCACACAACCTTCCATATAACAGGACATAAGACTGCATACCTACCAGCCCCACTGTTTGTGCAATAAACTAAACAGGCCATAAGCTAATTGAGAGCATTGTTTACTACTTAGGATAATCCAGTTTTTTTAAAGGCCCAACCTCGCAGATGTTTTCTGGTGCTGGCTCTGAAGTCTTTTTATAGAAGAAAAGAGAGACTGAAAAAATGCGTGTGTGAGCAGAAACTGATTAAATCAGTGTCTGTTTGTAATATATTGGTCGCCTTTCCTTTCCTGCATTGGAAATATTAGATGTCTCCGTTTTTTTCTTAATGAACTTCTTAATATAAACTGACAGTGAAGAGATAGCTTCTCATTAGTAAACATCCAAAAGGTTGATCTCTTAGCAACCTGATCCAAGGTTTGTTTCCTGTTGTGAAACAGTGACAACTCTGACAACACACTGACTTCTTCTTATCCTATCACAATCATTAACACTTCCTCAAAATCTTATTGGATCCATCATCATTCAAGCCTACCTCCTCCAGCTCCCAATGGCCCAGGAGCATCCTGAGTCCTACAGTTAACCTGCCCGAGACACCGGGACATGCCAGGTGTCGGCACCTGAAATGTCTTTACCAACTGTGTTTACCAGCTCAGCCTGACATAGCAGAAAGAAAAATACACACATATACATCAACATGAGACAGGTGGATATTTAGATCTTCTACAGTACCAATACCCCAGTAATACAATACTACATTACAAAGTAGGCTAATAGAACTTCAAAACTGTAATCAAGCCCAGAAATTGATAATACTATTCAGGCATGCAAACACAAGCATGCATGCATAAATCTGCAGGATATGTGGAGACATATGAAAGACACAAATACACACAACGGGAAAACAGGCACAGACACACTAAAGCAGATAATATCACACACAACACTGATATACACACACTCCATGTACACATTATGGAGTGGAGATCAGGCTGTTGCTGTAGAGTCTTGGGTGAAATTATTTTTACACTGGGTAAATAAGTGATAAACTCTCTCTCTCTCTCTCTCTCTCTCTCTCACACACACACACACACACACTTTTTTGCATTAACAGGAGAACAAATTCAATTGAAAAGAGCTGAATTCATGTAAAAGCAGAAGCTCTTCTTATCTCAACACAAAATGAGCCCGCAGTCAATTAAGACAAATAGGCCTGGTCGCTTCCTGTCGGTCGTTATTATCAGAAACACCGATTGAATCTCGGCTGCTATCTTCTGGTATTTCCTCGGTCCAAGTGTGCAGTTACGCAAACACCGACTTGATATCTCATATCTGAGGCTATAGGCAAACGTTTCCACTGCACTTTCTGCACAAGAAAACTTCAGGAAACCATGACGCACTCAGAGGGGCTGAGCTCTTTTAGGGAGAGTTTTTGACTATCTGAGGCAGTTCACACTTTTTCTTCACCGCGCTAAGAAGACTCACTTTGGAAACGAGTGCCTTTATATTTTCTTGTTGTTCTGTTAAAGAGAGACAAAACAGAGGATGAAACTGATTCTGTTCTTCATTATCTCCTGCCTCGCCTTACATAACGGAAAGGGTAAGTCGACGGTTTATAATTACTATTATAAAATACTTTATGACTGACGCAGATGCAGGACGCTTTTCTTAAAGACGGATCATAGTGGAAAAAGTAAAATCATTTCACACCCTGACAGCTTAAGTGCTCTCCGGGGACATCCTCACAATAACAGAGCAGAGACTGACCCAAACTGGGGTCTGGGAGCCTCCTGAGGTGTTAGATTGTCAAGTAAAATTTGGATCTGTTCCACTTCACTGGTATTTGCCTCCCAGTGTCAGCATAATGTTATTACCGTAAGTGACTCATTTGTAAACCTCAAGTTGTCATCACTGCGGGGCTGATCTATATCTTCCCACAGTAGACCTAAGAAAGCACAACTTTAAAGTCTAGAATTTCAAATGTAGGCCATCTAAACTGAAATATTATGATATGATAAGGAACAATGGTCTCACACGTTGAGGTTCATGAGGGAAAATGTGTGGGAACCCCTGCCTGGGCTAGTGCATGTTAAATCGGAAAGAGCTAAGGCGTTTCAGTTTCCGAGAGAAGTTTTGATGTGGCGTGTTTCTTTGTAAGGGGGCTTTTCGGACTTTCACCATGACACTTTAGGTCAGTGACCGTTTTCTAATATAGTGGAAGGACACTACAAAGTTAGAGAAACCCCTAATAAATAGAATAATGACAATGCTGCTGTGTTACCGGGCTATAGGCCTTGTATTCTTGTCATTTTTAGATGTTGCCAATAACTATAGGCCTATTTAAGAAGAGCAGCGAAATAAAGAGGTTTTTTTAAGTAGAAGTGGCCTTAAACACATTGCCCCACAAGACATTTTCAAATGTGAAATGCCCCTAGCGAGTATGACCATATATTTTGGAGAAAAACTTTAAGAATAGTCAAAAAGGGACAAATATTTAATGAATGTGGCTGGTTAAAACACTCCAGGAAATGGTTATCACAGGAGAGCCCAACTTTAAATGAATAGATGACAATTACAATAGACATTTACAAAATGAGATAACAGCATTTTTCATAATAAACTGGTACAATTTACTTCAGGGTGGGAAAACTGCGTTAATGCCCCTAGGCCTGATTTTATTTTCACAAATCAATGATTATGTTGTCGTTTTCAAAAAAATCATTGCTGTTATTTTATTATAATATTTGTGCTCTTCTGAAGGATACTGTTTTTGAGATTTGTGACAGACATTAATGTGTCTCTGAGATGCATTCTTTGGAATTATCCTGTTTCAATAAAAAATAAATTACAAAAAGAAGAATTGCCATTAAAAATGAAATTGTAAAATGACACCTTATTTTATTGTAGATGCCACATGACAAACAAAAGCTATACAGCCAGTTGACACTATAAACTGCACTTAATCAACTGAGTATCATCAATTCATATGGGCCAGTTGTCTTTAAAGTGACACTCTCACTGTCAATTTTACTGACAGACAATATTGAAACTACTTGTCACAGGAAGCCACCTGTGGCACCCACATTTCCAATAAAATGGTATTATTGCACCCATAAGATACTAATAGCCTGTATCACAGATAGTGGTGGATTACTTTCGGCAGTAGTAGCCTATCAGTGTGATGCAGAAATGTCACACCAATGTTTCAGGAGGAAATTTATTTTTAAACAATAAAAAATGCTTTCCAGTGTTTATGATTTTCTTGATTTTTGTCGTTGTTTGTTTTAAACTAGAGCTAACTGTGTGGACAAAAAAAGGAACCTGTGCAGATTTAGTTTGATGCAGCATTCATAAATCAGAACATCGATCATCAAACCGTCAAAATTCACTGATCTATTGATTAACATGAATTTTGTTTTACGGGTATGGCTAATGAAATACTTGATAGCTGTCAGCTAGTTTCTTTACACTGGATAGTTGTGTAAAATAACTAAATGCTTTCAGCATCAGATAAACTCCATGATCAGCTTGCTGTGATGTGTTGAGAAAAAGCTGTGACTTTGCTGCTGTCACATCCTATGCTAACACATTACTGAAGAGAATACAGCTCTGAAGTCCATTAGGCCAACTGTCACTTTACCCCTGTTGCAAAATAATGTTGTAATGTCCTGAAACACTCCAAACACGGAACTACTAAACCCCAAATGTCATATTAAACAGATCCAGATGAGCAAGATGTTGCCCAAGAACTCTCAAGATATTATTGCAAAAATGTTCGAAGGAAAAAAACAACATAACTGAAACATCAATGACCCACTGTGTATCTCTAGGTGCACCTAGCACTGCTGTGTATAAGTTTGTGAGATGTAACCCTGAGGGCGACCAGGCCAACTGTGTGACTCAACAAAGTCCAGAAATGGCATGGAGTCCAGACCTACCAGCTAAACTGCCTGCTTCAACTGCACAGTATCTGTAAGTATGCACATGTTGTGTGAGTGTGTGTTTATGTGAGAGTTTACAAGCTTAGGGTGTGATGGTTTATTTGCTCTATGAGTTGCTCAGAGTAAGGTGAGTGTGTCTTAGCTGCAGATCACTTCACTGTGGGATGAGAAAAACACCCATCTCGGTGTACAATATAGTACACAGTTGTCAGATAAACACAGACTTGAAATATAGAAATGCTGATGCTGCATTGGATCTGTTACCTTGGTTAACACAACTCCGGGAACACAACCTCTGTCTGTGTGTATCCCTGTGTGTATTCATGTGTTGTGTGTGTGTGTTTGAGAGTGTATAAGTGTGAGGTAGGTGGCCAAGAAAAGCCAAAATAGAAGACAACGTGGAGGGATAAAGAAAGACAGAGGGACTGTCAAGAGAGAGGGCAGGGAGGTTAGATCTGGAATAAAAACGACCTAAAGAGCTCATGGTCTATTTCATACTGTTGCAGAGTACAGGAGTAGGACTATGTGTAATTTAAAGCATTAGATGTTGATCTATGGCCACTTTACACTTCCCTGTACTTTGGAATGCAGGTGAGGAATGTTTCTCTGTGCTGAAAGATCATTTTATGAGAAAGAGTACAGTAGGAAAAATGGGGAAATTAGGGGTGGGCTATGCCAAAAACTACAAATAAATGTGTGTGTGTGTGTGTGTGTGTGTGTGTGTGTGTGTGTGTGTGTGTGTGTGTGTGTGGTGAAGGAACTGCTTGGCTCAAAGTGCTTTCTGAAAACATACTTGAGCTATTTGTACCGTACAGATTCCGATACAGAGGGAGTATAGTCAGTCAAGCGCGTCTTGTTGAAACAGTCTACTAAGACAGATACCATAATGTTGGTGGAAATCCACTCATTGCATGACTGGTCACAGTCTCTGCTCTTCTTCCCACTATACACTGTGCATATACATTATTCATGTAGTTCAACATTTGAAAATGCTTGTTGTCTGCAAGTACTGATGGCATCTGTGGTTTCAATATGACCAGGCTCATACTGTGCTGTATGTCATCATGTCTGCTGTCACTCTGCTAAACGAAACAAAGAAGACATACTATATTAGATTATTATTTGTCTGTCCGTGAGACACCTTTTGGGGAGCCATGTCTCCAGTTATTGTCCCTGAGTTCCACCCATTGCATGCTATGATAGACCAAACTCCTTTGTGACTTTAAATAGCCTAGAAAACAAAAACATAAATTAACACTTTAATTAATAATTCTAGTAATCGATTCTACTTGAATCCTAAAGGGAGGCTCCTTGAGCAATACTATTGAAATATTAAAGTATATTTGTCATGGTAATATATAAAATAAACTTAGATGGCGCTCAGCAAAGCGCATATGTCCTTCAGTGTTATTCAACTGTTAACATAAGTTTTACAAAAAGTAATGAGTCATAATTAATTCTCCATTTGTTTCTTTGTATCAATTACTTTTTAAAAAATTGGCTAGCCAGTTATGTCAAACTGTGCTTCCATGTCGTTAAATTTAGCTTAAAATACACATACGCACATCACGCCTCCTTTGGCCTCTCATCAGTTTTTACCATGACCAACTTATTCACAGTTTTCACAGAACTGCTGAGAAAGTTTGTATCACAGTCTTGGTCTTAGCCCTCAATTTCCTCTTTTAGGGTTCCTCTTCACTGACATCAATCCTATCAGTTAATGAAATTATTATTTTTTTAAAGGAAACTTCTCAAAAGTGAATACCACAAATACTATCTTTATCTGGCTGCAGTCCATCTACAATGTTGTTTCGAATAGGTTTAATCAGCTGTTGAAAATACATATATAGGCCCTGCGATGGGCTGGTGACCTGTCCACCCTTTCACCCGATGTCAGCTGGGATTGGCTCCAGCCCCCCGCGACCCTGTGTGCAGGATAAGTGGTTGACTATGGGCATATATATATATATATATATACTCAACTGTGCCACTACTATCACATAATTTTATCTGGTCTGATCAATAAAACTGGTTAAAAGTCCACACAAGAAACACCATAGGTGTGAAGCTTCTATAAATGATGACAATTACAGAGCAGAGACACAAAGGAGAAGAGAGGCAGAGGGTGCAGAGGACAGAAGCAAGCGCAAATGATGGTTGGAGACAGGGTGAATGAAAATGGATAGTTAGAAAAATGAAAATTGATCTTATGGAATGTTTGTGTTGTTAGTCTGAGTCTTATCTCTACCCGTACATAATTTCAGCTTGCTTAAAAATACCAGGTACTCAGCAGCAGCCCTCCCCTTTGCAGCTCGTCTCGAACAGGAAGCCAAAGGGAAGTGTTGAGAGGAAGTGGGCTGTGACGCCTGGTGGGCTGCTGCTTCTGGTCTATTGTTTTGAAACTATGTATGTGCATCACTAGTCTGATACTCAGGTTTGAGAATTACCAGATTACGTGTAAAAAAGGATAAAGGAATCCAGTAAATAAACTGTCATTTCTTACTTTATCTAATGTATTTCAACAACCCTTGAAAGAAAGTCGGTCTACAAAGCAGACTAAGATTAACAACTCAGTCAGCTCATATCAGGTTTGTGTCAGAGCATTTGATTTATTGATTGCTGTCGGGATGTAAAAGAATTTCAACAAATATAACAACAATGCTTATGAATTAAATTGCCTACCTCCTGCTTTAATGCTGTTTCTAGATCTTGATTGTCTTAAAAGCCAGAATACACTGTTCGGCATGCATAAGAGTAGACTTAATGCAAAAATGGTTTTTACTTCAAACCCATCAGCAGTAGCAGGTTATGAGGTTGAGAGTATCGGGTGTTGATATGTGTTACACGATTTAGGCTACAAACTGTGCAAAGGCCTTGTACACACAAGTGTTTTCTGACTAATTAGGCATCTTCTTCTAATTAGGCTGAGCTATGTTGGAATTCAGTGAGCTCAACAAACTTTGTAAGTCAATAAAAATAATACAGCACTAAATTAATAGAAATATCAGACAGATGTCAGTCAAGTGCAGTCTGCACACACCCACACAATCCTTAGGGGATGTCTAATCAGGCAAACTAAGTGAAAACACCTGTGTAGGCCTTAAGCATATGACATCATCTGCCTAATTAATGCACACCTGGTATTTATTAGCTGCTGTTTCCTAAAACTTCTACTTGTTCCTGATAATTGTTTGAACATAAAACCAAAAAGCTTAGAACGGTAAATATGCCCCTGTCCTTTTTTAGACAGCTTCAGCATGAAAAAACATAAAGAAAGCAACATCCAACACTAGACCCTTAAAGTCCCCCTTCATTCAAAAAAGTGTTCTGGTTGTTGCTACTGTCACTATGCCAAATGTGCAGTAGGGCTGCAACCAATGATCATTTTCATTTTCTATTATTGACCTGCCAATTATTTTCTCGATTAATTGTTGAGTCTATAAATTGGAAATTGTATAAAATGCCTGTTAAGATTTACCACGGCTCAAGGAGAAGTATTCATATTTGCTGAAGAAAAGCATTAGATCCTCACATTTCAGAAGCTGGAATCAGCAAATGCTATAAATAATTACTAATTGGTTTCAAAAATAGTTGAAGGTTCATTTTCTGCTGATCAATTAGGCATAGTTTGACACAATAAGACTGTTTTCAAATGAATATGCAAAAGGGAGAAAAATTGTCTGTGCTCACCCTAAATGTACGTATAAGAAACTTAGAAACCTGCGACCCACAAAGTGTGATGTGGAAACTACCAGGACACACCAATGACATCTAAAAGTTAAACTTTGCATCTAAAAGTTAAACTTTTGAAATCAAAATTTTTTGTCTGCTCATAGATTCTGGGTTTAAAATGAGGAAAAGAGTAAATGTGCTTTTAAGAGCTTGTAAGTAGTTTATTGAGCTTTCTTTTTGGAAAAAAACATATCACAAACAAATGACCTGCCAAACGCAATCAACATTTTTCAATATCTGACTCTTATTCTGTTTCCAGAGAGGCAGAGCCTGTGGAGGATGAGAGTCCACTGGAAGAGGAGGATGAGATGGATGAGTATGAAGAGATGGAAGAGAAGGAAACACCAATGATGAGTGAAAAGGGGGAGTCACCTGTGGTTGAGCAGCAAGAGGAAGGTTCTGGAGTTTATGAAGGCTCTGCAATTGATGGTGAATCCATGGCGGATCAGGCCTACATAACTGGTGCAAGTGAGACAGGCTCTGGCGAGTCTTGGACAGAGAAAGATAGTGAGTTTAACAAAGGTAAGGTTTTTGGGGAAAGTGTGAACAGATTAGATTAATTTATAATTAGATTAGATTATATAAGAATAGATTATATAAGAATAGATTATAAAAGAATATATTTTTCTTGGTCCTGGCTTTTCTCTGCGCCATTTAATGTGACTTGTCCTTGTTCTTCTGCTTATAGGTTGGGATACCAAGGCCATGAGGCGGTTGTTCCCTAACAGGTCTGAGGTTGGTGAGTCAAAACCAGCAGAGGATGAGCTGAGAGAAGACCACCTTCTGCAGCTGTAGACTACAAACACACAGACACACACACACACACACAAACACACACACACACACACACACACACACACACAGGCTTACATCTGTTTTATATCCAACCTGTCTATAGTAAAACAAATATTGATTTACCACCTGGTGGTAGAAAAGCTCAGAGATTGACAAAGGCCAGATAATTAATCAAAATATATATATTTTGTATCGTCAGTGCTATTGATGGGAGGTAGAACAACTGAAAACAATGAAAAAGTAAAAGAATGGTCTGCATGAATGAGACATGTACACACTTTAGTTTACCGTAGTTTAAGTTGGCAGTGACCTGTATTTGTGCTTTCATGTGATAAAGATGTTGTAATGGAATATGCTTTTTAATGTGAACATGTTACAACACAAATATGCTTTCAAATTTCAAGTTATAATACCAGTGCAATAAGATGTTGTCTATGCATTGCTCACTTGGTGAAGCTTTAGTTCCAACCATCTTTTTAGAGCTATGAGGCCTGTGTTACTTTAAAACAAAGATTTATTTATATTATTTGATCCCTTTGTCTCAAATGTTGTGACACTTTACATTTACCCAGGAGAGTTATGTAATCAATTCTGGGAACTTCTGGTCTGCAAGGTTGAACAAGAGTACCTTGCAAACCCAAACCCCTCAGGAATGGATTTTTACGCAATGTGAACTGGATCATATTCAAAATATGTATTGTGCACATGCATTCATTTCAACATGCTCTGCCTTGTCTAATTTGCATTTGAAATACTTCAATCAATAAAGGATTTATGACAATAGTATTCAATGGTGTTTTCAGTAAGTGTTCTGTTAACTGTTTATAGTATCTCCTTAGTCAGTTGGGTAATTTGTGAATCTTAGGTTTGAATTAACAGGGTTTTGATTTGATTTGATTGATTTGAACATGATTTTATTCGGTCCTGCATCAGATTTCACATTTATAGACATGAGATTATCTTTGTATGCTTTATAGCTATGTCATTTTCTAGAAAAAAGGCTTTTTTTTAACATCATGTCCAAATGGTGATCCACTACTTACAGTCTCATAAAAACCGAAATAATTGTCAAAACAGTATTATTCCAATAGGCTATTATCTCGTGACACATGGGTCTATGTTAAATTGCAATTGAGAAATCGCAAAGCTCAGCTCTAAATTAAAAAATAAAATAAAATAAATTTAGAAGCAGTGTCATAGTCTGGTCCACCAGAGAGCGCTAAGAAGCTTAATTTTTCAGCTGTGAAATGTCATAGTTGGCCACATATTTTCGGTCACAATTTTTTAAACAACCAATTTAAAGGGATCACTATTGACGTTTATGCATTTATTTTAAAGACTAGCTAATATATCATTGTTTTCTCAAAGACTGGTGTTAGTATGGGCTTCAAAAAGTCACCATCAGTTCGGCTCTAATGAAAGTGTCTATTGCCATAACTTGGCATAGCATGCTTAAATTACCTAAATAATTAGGTAACCTCATGTCAGCAAGTTTAATAACAAACTTGAGCCATGGTGTCCACCTCTGCTTGCGTCCCTTGTCAGCCTCCTGCCGCCGCCTACACACACACATGACCCGGGTCACATGACTGTAAGCCTCGTTACTACCTCCTGGTTCATACAGACTGGCTACACGGAGCGAGGCTATCTGTTAGCTTCAACTGTCTACACGGCCGAGATGGTGAGTGTAAAAACAAGCTTCAGCTGTTCGGACCACGCTGAAATGAACCGGGGTATTAATTAATGAAACCACAGCATCACCACGGACCCGCAGCTTCACCTGACAGTCGCTGTTCGGCATTTAAACCTGACAGGAAAGCTAGCTGGGTTGGTCCAGTAAGCTCTAGTAGTACGAGGCCGTCCCTGCTCTCTCAAATATGTTTTGGCTAGCCGACGGCCCGGCAGCTTTGCTTAGTGATGGTAGTAACTAAACGTGTTGGTTAATAATCAAAGTACACTTAGCTTGTTTGTGTTTTCGGGACCTGAAGCTGCAAAGGGGGCTGAGAGAAATGTTAATGTTAGCTAACGTTGCTGATTAGCGCGATGTAACTTTAACGGGAGGTTGACTTTGGTGTGCTGCTGCTGTGTTTACAATGTTGTTTGCTCCTGTGCAGATCATTGGGTTGATTTGGGGTTTCTAAAGGGAGTTTCCTATATTATATATGCATCAAATACAATGAATTAAAGCATGCCACTCGTGTCCAGACAATGAGCGGTCTCTCCTGACATCTTGGTGATTGGCCGATTGCTCCTGCATGCTGAAGCATGTGTTGGTGACTTTGCGCCAACTCAGAGGACAATAATGTGGCTGTGCAGCTGGTGATCGAGTTAGTGTGGAAATAACAAATGTTGTTGTTCTATTTGAGAATGGATGGAGACTGGCTGTGGGGAATTACACGGTAAAAACGTAAGACCAGACACACATTCAGTCCCATTCATGTTCACACACTTACTACATACCTATAGATGTAAACTTGGCAGCTGTGATGGTGCTTATGATTATTGCAGACAACTTCATCCCATTGTCTGTCACCAGAATCTGTGGAGATGTGTGTTAACAAACTCTTAATATTCTTAGCTTAGTCTGTTGTAGTTTTCAGTGCCTGTAAACTAGAAAGCCGCCTCAGCCCTGTCACAGTTATCTGTACTGTCAGGCTGAAAACTGACTGATAGTCACAAAGCATGATGATCATAGATTTGCCGGTCTTGACTTTGTTTGTATGTCATTCTAAATCTCTTTTACAGCCTTTACCGAAAGGTTAAACTTTACGAACCTTATAGATTATAAAAAAATTTAGCTGTTAATGCTTGTCAGGATTAACTGAGAAAGGAGCTTTCTCTTCTGCCCCATAGTACATCCTAATTTACTGTGAATAAATTGTCAGCTTTCTTCAGATGACACACCAACTTTTATTATGCAGTATTATTCTATTTTCTATGATGTAGTTTGTGCTTTCAGAGTTTCCTGGGAGGTTTGTTTGGGCCGGTATGTGAGATAGACGTACTGCTTAACGATGCAGAGAACAGAAAGACAGCCGAGTTGAAGACAGAAGATGGAAAAGTGGAGAAACACTACCTGTTCTACGATGGAGAGTCTGTGTCTGGCAAGGTAAACAGAGTTTATATTATTTATAAAGTGGGTCGCAAAGCTCCCCCAAAGTTCAGGAAGGGGGGGGTTCAACACACATGAAGCATGATTAAAATGTGCTGTCATTTAGTTTCTAAGTTAACAGTACACAGATACTCTGATACTGGACTTCCCAAGTCTATTTACCCTGCATACCCAAGTCTATTTTGGGATCCTCTCTTTAACGGAGTCCAGTGGGAAATTAAGGTTCTTTTGATGCCTGTGCAAGATTTGCTCTGACTTCGGAAGGAAGTGAAGCATCTATGTTTAGGATCCATGAATGTATCAGCTGATATATTTGCTTTATATAAGTAATAATGGAGTCTACCCGATGTTAGGTTCACTTGATTGGCTGTTTGGCTTCTTCTGTCATCAAATAGGTTTTTCTGAAGAGCTTAACCTGTATGGACAGCACTTTTACCAACACTTAATGACAATGTATATGAATGCCATCCTCACCATATGTGATAACAAGGGATAGCTCTTGTCAGGGGTATTTATTGTTCTATAATGAAAAGGTACTCTAGTTGTTCTCTGTCAAAAGTCAAATACTATACATTTTTAAATTGGTAATCTTGTCAAATTGTCGCTGTGACAAAGTACTTTTTGGTTCATATGATACATGAACTCATCAGATGTTTCCTTTCTAGGTGAATGTAAATGTGAAGCAGGGAGGAAAGCGACTGGAACATCAGGGCATCCGCATCGAATTTGTTGGTCAGATAGGTGAGCATGATTAAAGTGCTGCATTTATCACTCTGTTATTTTCCTGCTATTTGCAAGAAGCCTAAAGTGTATAGAGAGAACTGTTTTGTTGCTCTCATGTTGGTAGGATTGTACTGATGGGTTTATTCTGTTTAATACTTAAAACCTCTAAATTGCCTTATGCTACTAGCTCCATAAAATATTTGGAATTATAATAAAGTGAATTGGGTGTTACAGCTGTAAAACCACTTGTCAGCAGAAGGCTGTTGGCTTTCTCATGTGGCTAAAAGGTTTAACCGAGCATGTGGTCGTCATGTGCAGCCTGCCATGGTGGAGCTAAACCCCCCTCCAACTGTATTTGCTATAAGAGGAGGGTAATGAGAGCAGTGTTTGAAAGAGTGTAATTATTAAATGAAACCAATGTATAAAACTTTTTGCAGTTTGTTTTAAACTGCCTTGAATTATACATCTTCCAGACCACCAACCAGTCTAAATCCACTCTTCTGTGTTTCAGAGCTATTCTCTGATAAGAGCAACACCCATGAGTTTGTGGACTTGGTTAAAGAGTTGGCTCTGCCTGGAGAACTCAACCAGAACAGGAGCTACGACTTTGAGTTCATGCAGGTGGAGAAGCCCTATGAGTCGTACACTGGAGCCAATGTCAGGCTAAGGTATATTTGTTACACAGTTTAACACAAACGGCAGATTCTGCTATCGTATGACTGTGCACCCATTTATGTTTTTGTTCTGCTTGATGTTTTTGATGGCGGGGGGAACGTCAGCATGAGGTTCAGTCTTATGGCAGCAAAGCTTTTCTCTCGCTGATGTTCCGTTACCCCACTGGAGGGGGACAGTAAGAGAAATTCCCTACAGGAATCATAAAATATATTGCTGTTACTGGTATCAGTAGTGCTGAGATTATTCATTATTTAATTAGTATATTTACCGGAACTACACTGAATACTTTATCAGTCATTTTTGTTATTTATTAAGTAAATATATCAAATACAAATGTAACTTTTTACATCATAATTTTATGTCTTTTGTGATTGATCATTTCATCAAAACGTAGTTTATTAGCGGATAATTAAAGTAATTTTTAGTGCTTTTAATAACATATTCTAGAAACAGCCCATTTAAACTGTATTAGAATCAACAGTATTTGAACATTTCACTAACTAGTCAAAATATGACAAACACATTCCGCGTAGTTTGAGGCAGGTTTGTACACATGTGAAGGAGAAAGATAAGTGTCGCTCACTTAGTTTTCTGTCTTGTTGCCCTCTACAAATTTGATATGTTTGTCACAGTTTAAATTATCTTTGGATGAAAGTGAGCGTCTGTGTGTTCTTCTTGCAGGTATTTCCTCAGGGTGACAGTAGTCCGCCGTCTGTCTGACTTAGTGAAGGAATATGAGCTGATTGTCCACCAGTTAGCCACCTACCCAGACGTCAACAACTCGATCAAGATGGAGGTCGGGATAGAAGACTGTCTGCACATTGAGTTTGAATACAACAAATCCAAGTAAGATCAATTTTGCTTTTGTGTTGAAGTTTTTATAGTTTCCTCAGCAAACCGCTAAATCCAGATAAGACCCGCCCTTAGGGCTACATTCACACACTACTACGTTTTTGTTTAAAAACACACATCTAGTGGCTGTTCACGTACACTGGGGATGCACATGCGGGTATAATTAGATTTAAGGAAAGAACAAAGTTCTACTACAGACGATAACAACACCAGAGATTTTTTTTGCAATGACAGACAAAGAGGTGGAAATGTGACTGTGGTCACGGAAAACAGATCCGGAGTCATCACAAAGCAAATGCAGGGACATGCACAGTACATGTGTTATTTGCACAGAACAAAACTTTTAACACTTTTTAATAAAAATACTGAAACAAATACATTGTCTGAAGCTTTGTGGTTTTGCTTTGCATGACTTATAAGACCTAATCAGGAAACCAGATGTGAGTGTCTGCATTATCGCTTTTAAAGTCTGTCGTTTTTACCTGTCAGCACTAAAACGCTACTCTGAAGTTTTAAAACGGCATCCGCAGCATTTTCACACTTCTCCGTTTAAAGTCTTTGAATTCGCTGTTTTAGTCTGGACCTAGCAAACCTAGCAAAAGGTCTGCATTTTAAAACAAAAACATAGTAGTGTGGCTGTAGCCTATGTCAGTTTGAGCAGCTTCTCTTGATGTGTCTCTTTTGTTAGATACCACCTTAAGGACGTGATTGTTGGGAAGATCTACTTCCTGCTGGTCAGGATCAAGATCCAACACATGGAGCTACAGCTCATCAAGAAGGAGATAACAGGCATAGGTAAGAATTACGTGTTAAACAAACACATGGATGCTAAGCAGGGTGACTCTGTGCTAACTTTGTAGTTCACTACCTTTTGAGATTTCTCGAGCTGTAAAATGCTGCAGTAGGTTTACTCTTTTTGTAAAGTGATTAGGCCCCAGTCAGAGCACAGACACGTCTGTCAGCTCTGCTCCACTTTAACTTATTCTATCGTACTCACTTTATGTAACTACTGTCCTCCTTTTCAGGTCCCAGTACTACCACAGAGACTGAGACGGTTGCAAAGTATGAAATCATGGATGGTGCTCCAGTTAAAGGAGAATCAATCCCCATCAGATTGTTCCTGGCAGGTGGGTTCTCTCCTCTTCTCTTCTATTGCTGCAACTTCAGGATATACGAAACAATGAGCTTTTGGTTATATGTTGTGTGCTGATCCCCACCAGTGGACATAATGTGACCTCACATCATGAGGTGTCAGTTTTCCTTCTAACGTCCCTCTAATCTAAACATTTAAATGGACATATCTTCACTTAAAGTTTGAGTGACAGCATATAACGTCTTCTGTTTCCTTACAGGATATGACCTGACAGCAACCATGAGGGATGTCAACAAGAAGTTCTCTGTACGGTACTTCCTTAATCTGGTGCTGGTGGATGAAGAGGACAGAAGATACTTTAAACAACAGGTATCACGCTTGAGCACACAGCAACAGTATACAACATCAGTGTGCTGGTATCTCAAACTGTTTCTCCAGCACACTGAGACAGCATGATCCACATTGTGTCTGTATACATTTTTCCTCATATGGCTTTTTGACACAAACAACGAGGGGTGGGATAAAAAAATAGATGCATTGTGATGCGGACGTGGAAGATTCTGACAAAGTAACAAATGTCAAAAAATCAATTATTAAATGTTCATTGATAACGTAATGTTGACAGAACGCAAAAGGCGGAACTCGCGGTGTTCTGAGTGCAGCGCCTGGACCGTCTGTGGCTTGTACATAACACAGAGACCAGTGTTCCCTTGTATTCGGTACACCACGGCTGTGGAATGATTAACCACCCAACTTAAATATCACACAATCATTAATATCAATGTGCAAGTAATGATTTTAAGTCGCACATTGTGCAAGCATGGTGACAATCAACGCTTGGAGAGCTTTCTTTGTATCCTGTGTGTAAGGCCGAGCGTACAAGAGAGCGAGCAGGAAAACTTGACGGTGAAAGTTAGCGATGAAAAATTTTAGCTGTAAGTTATGGTCTGGTAGTGAACGTCCAGTGTAGGTCACAGTGTGACCGTTAATAAAAGTCTGTAGTTTCCCCCACTGCTGCAAAAAGTGAAGGCTGTTAGTGGTAGCTAACATCTCCACTGTATAGCCCTTCACATGAAACCTTTTTCTCTAATGGAATTTGATTTGTAAAGTTTCCATTAAAGCTGTTGAGAAGAAGAGAAGACTTTCTGCATGCATTAGATCACTGTAATAGATTGCTCTTGGAGACAGGCTATATATCAGAATTCAGCAGAATGTGTTTGTGAAGTGATCTTTGGATGAATTGCATCTTACCTACACAGGGAGTACATTGTCTCCCTGGCTACTTTGTATATTTGATTGTCTTGTCTGCCCCACCTGCAGCAGCAGGATTATGATTCGTTTTCTAAAATACAGATTAACTGTTGTGAGTAAAATAGTGAGAAACACAGAAAAATATCGTCAGAAAATCACTTCAAAATAAAAGCCAAGATTACCACACCAAAAAATGGCAACAATGAGTGAGTTTGTGTGTGAGCTTACATTTATTCTTTCCTGTCCCTTTGTCTTCAGGAGATCGTTTTGTGGAGAAAAGCTCCCGAGAAGCTGAGAAAAAGAAACTTCCATCAGCGCTACGAGTCGCCTGAGCCCCGAACCCAGCCAGTTAATGCGGAGCAGCCAGAGATGTGAGGGCGATGCTATGAACTTAAAACACACACACAGACACACCCCAACTCTTCACTGCTGAACAGCCAGAGGTGTGCGGGCTGCCCCACTATCTCCCTGGACTGAGAAATGTCTGTATACATGCCCCCTCATCACTTTGCAGCTTCAGATGTGAGCTGTCTGAACACCTTCACTCTCTTCCCAGGACTGAAACACACTCGCATACAGATGCACAAGCATACAATCCAAGTAGGCTGAATGCTAAATGTCAAGGCAAGAGTGCAAATCAAACCCGACATGAGTAAGGAACAGTGAGGCAGCCTGTTTGATCTTGGCGCCTCAGACAGAAAACACACACACACGTGAAGCCATACACTTTCAGTTTGCAGAATAAAACAGGAGCAAATACAGAAAAGAGGAGTTTGCTACCGATGACCGCCACACCATTTATCCCTTTCTTTTGCAACAGGAGCTTCTTTTGTTTGCATATTTAGGCAGCGGTTATCCTGGACTTTCTCTGGCATCCTCCCTCTCACACCTACAAAATGACGCTCTCTAGAGTCTAGCCAGTGATGGAAAGTTTTCAAGACGTGTGGGGATGGGCCTGAACGAAGGACATGAGAGGCTAAGCTATGAGTCAACACACGCGCTCTGTGTTTATTCACAATGCCTGAGTTTAAGCTACAATTATGCCACTGTGCTCTCATTCGTCCATCTACGGCCCGGTCATTGTTAAGTATGATGCAACAGTCTGCAGACTGCTCTTTTCACACAGATGTTTGCTTAATTGGGATATTAAGAGTTTAGTGCAACAAATGCTCATCTGAACATACATTTAATCCTACATTTCAAATTCTAATGTGGCTGTTTTTTCTCCTCTTCCAGTCCACATCTCATTTCATACATACAAGATTTTTGTTATTCAAAATGGACATAATCATTTCAATGTTATTTATTTATTGATTGAATTAAATAAAATAATCTAGAGCTGCAACTTATTTTCATTATCAATTCATTTCTAGTTTCTCAATTGATTCATCGTTTAGTCTGTAAAAAGTTAATTGTGTCTGTCAAAAAACCTAAGGTGACATCTACATATATCGTGTTTTGGCCAAAGTATTCAATATACAGTTACATAATATAGAGAAACGGAGCAAATTCTAACTTTGGAGAAGGTAAAACCTGAGAATATTTTGAGTTCTTCCTTAAAAAATGACTGAAACAATTAATTGATCATCGAAATAGTTGACTAATGAATTTTTAGGTTAATGGTTGCAGCTCTAAAAGCATCATACGTCCAAAGTCTCTGCTTGTTAGAGATTCCTCAGCGCAACACAACATTTCTGTCTCTGTTTAGATGAATATTTGATGCTGTTTTCACTGATGAGGTCTGTCAGGTTACTGCAGAATTGCCTCCAAATGTATCTAAAGATTCACTATTCATTCGTTCTTGTTTTTCTGGCACAAGTCATTTTGTTTGATCTTTAAAGTGCCATTTATTTATGATTAGTCTTTAAGAATAGAAACCTTTTTGGTGTTTGTCTTCCGAAGTTATTTTAAGGGCCGGATCAACCTAACTACAGAAGAAAGAAAAACTAAAAAAAATCCATGTCAGATAAGTGGATAATCAAAATTAATGGAAAGTTAAATTTCAGTGCTTTGAGCACCCCAAGTGAAATTCCACTGACAGAAATTTCAGGGAGAGATATCTCAAAACAAGGACATGTATGGCTAAATAGAAAATATGTTTATTTGTAATTTGGGTGAACTGAACAATTAAGTTCCAGTGTCAGAGCCGGTGTCAGCTGACTCACTTCAGTATTTTTAAAATTCAAAGCTTAACAATGGTTGAAAGTTGAGTTGAATTTATCTGGCTTCTACTTATACATGGAGATGAATGTATTTTCATCACCACACGAGGAGCAGTTTCCACTTCCATTTTAAATGATTCAGTTGAACAATTAAGCAATGCCAGCCATGATCAGCACACTGTAAATCCACTGTTCTTGTCAGTTCCACCTTTTCTTTTTAGTAGGGTGCCGCATTTTTGAGCCTGTTGGTTCCATACAAGTAGAATACTAATGCAATTGTTAGCACTGGAAGGGATGCAGTATCACTACACTGTAAAATCCAACAATGTTCCACTGTGATGCTCAGACCGGCAGTTTAGGTCTTGCTTTAAAGACACACACACTTGATTGTACCGGACTTGTGTGTAAGTTGAATTTGCCCTTAAGCCCTGACCTGTGGCCAGTTTTGCACTTTCCCCTCCGATGCTTAACTTTGTTAAAAAGGGGCACGGAAGCTGAAACTAAACATCACTCAAGGACAACTTCACCTTTAGAGATCTCCTGCGTCTGTAATGGAAATGATACTATCATTTATATGTCACTACTTGTTTTAATTGGACTTAAGTTATTATAATAATAGTTGCTTCTTGTCACGTTCATGCTGTTCTGTTACATGTTTCATTTCATAAACTTCTGAACCCTCATTTCCACAGTTCAGATATATTTGTTCCCTCACACAAGTGCTGACTTTGCAATCTGGGTTTCCTTTATGTGGGAACAGTGTAATTTATTTTCAAGTAATTTTTCCCTGTCAGACATATTTCTGTTTTTCTGAAAACTGTACAGGTAGGGTCTGCTTGGTGTACTTTAAATACCTTCAGAGGTGATGAAGAAACACTTAAATGCCAAAACTCTGCCCTTGTCTCTTATCTACTGCATGTTAATCTTTACACAGTGTCTTATCATGCCATCAACGTGTGTGAGTGTATGATAATATGTGTATATACACAAAACCCAAATATATAGCTAAAATGAATCATGAATAAAGCAAATTTATACTGAATATTTTTTGAACAACACCCAGTTTCTTCAGGATGACTACGAAAGTGTGTTAGAGGTTTCAGAGAGACTTACTTGACACCTTCAATTTAAATATTTTAGGTATTTCTATTCAGGTAAGTTCTACAGTTGATATAACCATTGCCACAACTCAGCCTTTAATTCTTTCTCTAGCCCATTTCTACTTCTGCATCTGTCTGTGTAGCAAAAAGCACCTTAATTCTGGCAATAAAGAAAAGAAATGGTAACATCTTTTCAAAAGTAAATCAGGATTTGTCTTGAATTATAATAGACATAAGGACATTGAATTGTAGACGCTAATTTTATTAAAGACTTTTTAATGACTGACCTAAAGGCTATAGGAAGTGTTTTCTGATGAGAACGCATGGCATTGGAAACCTTCAAAGGTCGTTTTTAAGTCGGTACTCAAGGAAGGCAAAGAACAGACGCTGAATGCGGGACTTTATTTTGGTGGCGACGCAATCATTAATTTTTTTTTATTTTTAATTTTTTACATTTTTTTTTATTTAGAAAAAAATCTAATAATAACAATATTGATAAACTAAATATTAATGGGGTTGTTACAGAGGACTTCAAAATAATATCCAGATACTGTGGTAACTTTTATAGAGAATTATATAGCTCCAAATTCTGCCAAGAATCAGCTGTGTCTTTTATGAACTCTCTGACAGTTAAATCTATTAATGAAAACGAAATGGAGCTATGTGATAAACCTGTCACACCTGAAGAAGTTAGGAGAGCAATTAATCTAAAAAATAACAAATCACCAGGTACCGATCGACTGACCTCAGAATTTTATAAATATTTTGCTGTCGAACTGGCTCCTTTTTAATTTGAAGTTTTTGTCGAGTGCATGGAAAAAGAATCACTTTCAACAACCATGACTCAAGGTCTCACCACATTAATTCCCAAACCAAACAAAGACAAATTAAAAAAATAATTAAAGAAAAATTTGCTTTAAATTATAAGATATTTGCTCTACTATTGGCTAAAAGACTTAAAACTGTACTAAACTCTGTTATTTAAGAAACACATTCAGGTTTCATGACCAAAAGACATATAACAAATAATATTAGACTTGTTTTAGACATCCCAGATTACGCAGATTTGATTGATGATAATGGGTTTATTTTATTTTTAGACTTCTATAAAGCTTTCGATACTGCGGAGCATCAGTTCATCTTACAGTCTTTAAAGAAATTCAGCTCTGGTATTTTTTTCTGTACAGCTATTAAAACTCTATATAAGAATAGCAACAGCTCTATTAAAGTTATGGGTGGTACATCTCCACGATTTAATCTGTCTAGAGGCATTAGACAGGGTTGCCCTACTTCCCCGTCTTCCGTTTAGAAGCTCAACTGTTGGCAAACCATATTAAATCCAGTGCTGTGAAAGGTATCTCTCTTACAGGGAGATAATTAATTATAACTCAGCTGGCAGATGACACCACATTATTCCTGAAAATTGAAAACCAAATTACTGTTGCAATTGGTGTAATCAACATGTTTTCTAAGGCTTCTGGTTTGTATCTGAATGTACATAAGTGTAAACTTCTGGCTATAAAGAATGCCTTGAAACAACCCTTTGTAATATTCCAATAAAAAGTGAAATACTTTATTTAGATATATTTATATCTAAGGACCAACAGAGAAGAATGTCCTTAAATTTTACTCCTGTCATACAAAAAACTCAAAAGAAATTTAACCAGTGGCTTTTAATAGATCTCTCATTAAGAGGTAGAGTAATAAAATAACAAAATGCTATTCAATTTTATATGGAAGAATAAAATACATTACTTTAAGAAAACAGTTCTCACGAACTCCTAATAAAACTTTATGAGCTTGTATTATGTTTAAAGTTTTTATATAATCCCTTACCCCCCCTTCCGCGATGAGAGATTGTAATTGTTGTACTGTCGTGCTACAAATGTTCTACATCTTTGTAAGCATTGCAATTTCAAATAAAGTTTGAAGAAAAGAAAAAAAGACTGCATATTATATTACACGATCTCTGGGTTCAGATATGGAGGAGTCCGTGTGTTTGCATGTTGATATTTTTCCCTCTTTGCTACCCATCTATGTTTGCTATAAAATGTTTAAAACAAGACAAAATGTCATGACAGATTATTTAGTATGTTTGCTGATTTAAACGCGTATAGCTGCCATTAGTTTTTCAATACACGTAATTTCACGCTCAATATATACACAGGCACATTTGTGGGCAGCTACACAGTGACTGGTCCTGACCCACGTTGGATTAGCAGGAAGAGAGTTGTGTTGACCGTCCTCTGTTGGTGGACTGTAATTCACATGTTCAGAGCTGTTGAACAACATGGAGCGACAGTAGCACCGTTTTGAACGTAGCCCGCAGAAGGTGCTAACACCCGGGGGATAAACCCCTCGCAGAGATGTCAGCAAACCGGTGTGTGTACCTGTTTTCTCGGTTTCAACGCCACATTGGTACGCGGGCTGCCCGCATCACCGCTGGCAGCTGTCATGTGTCTTCTGGGTCTGGTTTGTTGCATAAACAACACCAGGCTGCTTCTGTGGCTTGCAGCAGAAATGTTTCATCCAACAGCTCTTCTCCAAAACCCCCGGACACGTCTCTGTTTGTCCCCGTGTCTCTGAAGACCGACTCCTCGGTGGACGGGGGTGTGGGAGCAGAGCTGACCCAGCCGCTCGATAAAAGTGAGTAAATTCACCAGAGCTGGTCTCTGAATTTAAATGTAAGTGGAAGTCTGTAAGGAGGTCTGAGGAATTATGTCGCACTTCAGAAATCGAGGTGATCATTAACTCATTCTTTTGCTGTCAGATTTTTGTTCGTGCCCCAAGGCTATCTGATATGTGCGTGATGTTGTGATGTTTGCTCTCTGTAAATTATAGTTAGTAGTAGTAATAAGTAATTTTCTGTGTATTTTCTAATGCCTGTTTGTCTCTGCTTTTTGTGTCTGCGACTCAGGTGAACTGCTGAAAGTCCTGAACCGATTTTATAAGAGGAAGGAGATGCAGAAGTTAGCAGCAGATCATGGCCTGGATGGTGGGAAATTCATTAGTTGTCAATACGTTGTAGAGCTGGGCATTAAAACAATAATGATAATTATAGCGATATCTTCCTCTATAACAATATCACAAATGTGCAATAAATGTTTGATTTAATTCATTTGAGTCACGAATGAATTAGTGCTTACTTTTCTATTAAGATATTTATGATGTTGAAAAAAGATTTTACCTAATTTTACTTTGCATATTTGTTGATAAACAATTTTGTAGTATAATTGTTTTGAATGTTCTATCACAGATTTGTTTAGTGATCCACTGTTTGGCATCAAGTTTTTTTCATGTTCTGGCCTTAAAGAATAGTGTACACCCACATAAAACCATCTGTTTTTTTCCAACTTATTAAAAGCAGCCTTTAAACTTTCATTGTGATAATTATCAATATCAAACAGAATAAACTTTCATAGTCCAAACAAAGTCCATTGAAATCCCAACCTTCACAACTGAACAAAAAGTGAAGAGTTTCTATAAAATATAGTGTTGGTCACTCATTTGAGCCAACGATGCCCTGCTGTCGGTGGCTCAAATGAGCAGTTGGCCATGGAAACTGCAGCTGCCTTGATCTTGTGAAGTTATCGGAGTTGATGTCAGAATGATGTTGCAGTCATTCAGGAGCGAGGCAGGCAGAAATCTAACTAGCATGCTTTGTATTGCAAGCCTTATGTGTCTTTTGTGTGTGTACACAGCTCGCCTGTTCCACCAGGCCTTCATTAGTTTCAGGAAGTATGTCCTGGAAATGGCATCACTCCCTGCCGATCTGCACATTATCCTTAGTGACATCAGCTATGGAGCAGGTTTGTTGGTTTTTAATTAACCTGAAGATTGTGCTGTGTCAGTCGATAAAATGAAAGCATAACTTTATTTAACTTTATTTTCTGTTGTACTCCAGGTCATATAGATGACGTCTACCCGTACTTTATGCGTCATGCCAAGCAAATCTTTCCAATGCTGGACTGTATGGATGACCTGAGAAAGATCTCAGACCTCAGAGTCCCTGCTAACTGGTATGTGCCGTTTATACAGCTGGTATTGTGGTTAACAGTCTTGGAGTTTACACCTTTTACTTTAATGGTTGTAGATTTCAGTCATCTATAATCTTGTGGTTGCAATATTTGTGTTTGTATTCATAAGGTACCCTGAGGCTCGAGCCATCCAAAGGAAGGTGATTTTCCATGCTGGGCCCACTAACAGTGGTAAAACCTACCATGCCATCCAGCGCTACCTGGCTGCTAAATCTGGAGTCTACTGTGGCCCCCTGAAACTGTTGGCCCACGAGATCTTTGAGAAGAGCAATACTGCCGTATGTATCTGTCATCTTTTGTCATCGGTCAAAAAACAAAACAAAAACTGTCTTTCATGAGTCAGATATTGTTAAAGGAGTGCAATCAATAATAAATCAACGGAGTAGTACTCTCAATTTGTGTTTTCTGTCTTACATATTACTTTTATCTCTTTCTCACCATAACGTACTGTATTCGCAGGGTGTGACATGTGACTTGGTTACCGGAGAGGAGAGGACTTTCATGGACTCAGAGGGTCGAGCAGCTGGTCATGTGGCCTGCACCATTGAGATGTGCAGTGTCACAACGCCTTGTAAGTAAACGTAACACATAAACTATGAAACAAACTGTTAAAGCATCACAATGAATTGTAACTGTTGTTTCTCATGATAGATCAAATAAAGAAAGCAAGAAAATTAGGTAAATTCGATGGCGTGTATGTTTGTCTTTAGATGAGGTGGCTGTAATCGATGAAATTCAAATGATCAGAGATCCTTCCAGAGGCTGGGCCTGGACCAGAGCACTGCTGGGTTTGTAACACACACTCAAACACGCGCACATGCATACGGATGTGCAAAAAAATCGATACAGCAATATATTGTTTTCAAATCGTGAAATTTTTCCTTGATACTATATCGATATTCCAGCGCTATTTTTATTCATAAAATAAAATAAAAATAGCGCTTTGATGGTTAGCTCATTAGCATGACTATCTCGAAAATATAATCTAGCCTAAACATTTAAACACATTAAAAACATTTTGCTTCACATGCTTAACATCCTGAGTGACATACTGTGCAAATACTTAAAGTACATATGCTTTCTGAGCTCTGTGTGACATAAAAAAGAGCTACTAACTTCAGTGTCTTGATTTGCTACTTCTGCACTCCACACAGACAAGTAACCCCAAAGGGTCAAAACTCAAACTCCAAATTCCCTGTGGCCTAAAAATACAGCTACCACTAGGTGGAGAAAGGACAGTACAATGCTGTGTCACTGAACAGTTGTCAATATATTAAGATGTACAAATTAGACTTAGATTCAGTAAATTCAGAGTGAATTTGCATGTCTATGCGCGTTTTATAAAGAAATGTGTTCATAATAATATTCCTGCTTACGCTGTAGTTCTGTAGTTTTAATTTCTAGACTGAAAAATGCATGCTGCAGAATTATGATGTTTTCTAACAGTTTGGGTTTGCAGCAGATAAACAGAACTTTTTCATGGGCATTTTGTATTCACAGTTAGACAGATATGTGACGTATCATTTTAGGATTGACTAGCGATATTTCGATTATTGCAGAATTGTTGAATCGTTATCGTGAGCCCTGTATCGTATCGTGAGGTACCCTGCGATTCCCACCAATTCTTGCACTTACTTGGACATTATATCTCTAAATCACCCTATGTCTACACTAATGAGCATCTTCTTAAACATTCTTTTATCATTAAGTTAATAAAACTCAGACTTTCATTAACATTCATGATATGCAATAATGAACATTTTTTAAACCTTGTGTTTTGTTATTATGACACAAACGTAAAATTTTTAATTAAAATACCTACATGGTCACCTCCAAAATCCCTAATGTACAGACATTTTGGATGTTAATTTTTTCTTTGTACTTGTGATTTATATTGTTTATTTTGAATGACTGTTTCCCACTTCGGTAGTTGACTTTTTCATTGGATTTGTGTAGGTCTGTGTGCAGAGGAGATCCATGTCTGTGGGGAACCTGCAGCCATAGACTTTATCAGAGAGCTGATGTACACCACCGGAGAGGAGGTGGAGGTGAGGCATTAATAACTAGAATAATAGGAAGTGTTATTTATGTGGGTTTTTTCTCCAATCATTGTCTTAAACACTCCCTCCTCTCTCTGCTCCTCCATTACTTTCTCTCTCTTAAGGTCCACACCTACAAGCGTTTAACTCCATTCAAAATCTTGGACCATGCTGTGGAGTCATTAGACAACTTGAGACCGGGAGACTGTGTTGTCTGCTTCAGTAAAAACGACATCTACTCCATCAGCAGGCAGATTGAGGCCAGAGGACTACAATGTGCTGTAATTTATGGGAGCTTACCTCCAGGTGAGTTTGTAAGTGGGTTTTAGGAGGATGTATAGATAAATGTATGTTTATATATATATTTAAAAAAAAAAGACCAATATGTTAACTTGGTCTTTAGCCCTAATAACGACTTAAAGGTTAGCTGCGCAAATAAAGATTAAAAAACTTTAATGCCCCTCTATGAATTTGTGTTTCCATCTTTGAGCCATCTACATGTTAATAAAAGTGAGAATCAAAAAACAGATATTTTACCGACTTTACCAACTTTTACCAACATTAGAGCTTTTCGTGTGATGGAAACGCTTGTAAATAAAGCTTCAGACAGTGGTGGAAGAGATCAAGCTCAGTTTTTGTGTGATTTCCAGGCACCAAGCTGTCACAGGCCAAGAAGTTCAATGAACCAGATGACCCCTGCAAGATACTGGTTGCTACAGATGCAATTGGAATGGGCCTTAATCTGTAAGTACCATTATACACACTGTATTTACAATCCAGCTATTTTCCTCCTTTTTTTTTTTTTCTTTCAAAAATAGTTTGAAAAGAACGTCAAAAGGCCATTTTATGACTTGAAACCCCCTCCTCTCTCCAGGAGTATAAAACGTATCATCTTTAACAGTCTGGTAAAGCCTAATGTTAATGAGAAAGGGGAAAAACAGATGGAGACCATCAGCACATCACAAGCTCTGCAGATAGCCGGCCGGGCGGGAAGGTCAGTCTCATTTTTACTTATATTATCCCCATTCAGGAGGTTTAAAGGTGCGAGAGAAGAAACTATATTAACAAGCAATTTTAGTTTCTGACTCCTCTGTCACCTCTCCCAGGTTCTCCTCCAAGTTTAAAGAGGGAGAAGTGACCACCATGCACAGAGATGATCTGCCAGTTCTGAAGGAAATACTCAGCCACTCCGTAGAACCCATAGAGGTGGTCATTTACACACAGGCATATATACAAACACACACTCTAAGGCACTTCACTGTCTGTCCCATCAGTACAATATGGTGTTCCTGATGTTTATCTCTCCACCTCTGTCTCAGACTGCAGGTCTCCATCCTACAGCAGAGCAGATAGAGATGTTTGCCTATCATCTCCCTGATGCTACACTGTCAAACCTTGTTGTGAGTATAGCCATCCGTTCATTCATTCTCCTACCTTTTTTATTCAGTGTGAAAACAGTGTGTGAAAAATAATCACAGTGAGCTGGAAAGGTGGGACAAAGTAATGGCCATGAGGCTGAAAGAGTGAAGGGTGCTGTACACTCAGTGTTCACATTATTAGTGTATCTTGAGGTTAAAGGTTAATTATTGACCTTGGAAACAATTCATGGTCCACTTAACTAGCTTTCTTTCAGAGCTTTTAGCTACGTTTCTGGGCCTTGAAAAAAATACTTTACCAATATAGAATTACGCTCCTACAACCTTACAATAGACTCATGATGGACAGTTTGCAATGCAGGAGAACCTGCATATACCTGTTATCACCTTTGTATTCCACACATTTTCCTTCCTTGTCAAAACCTGGCACCTAAATTACCTACAATTAGGGCTGCAGCAAAAAATGATTTTAGTACTTCTATAGATTATTTCAACGATTCATCGATGCGTCGTTTAAGAAGTACTTTTGCGCAGCGGCGGCACCCCCCAGGTAACAGGATCAGCTGTGCACGTTTATAGGAGATAGATATTTATTCATCCTTTTGGAAATTCATAGTGTGTCATTCAGCAAACATCAGACCAACAACCACACAGCGGCTTTACAAACACAAACATCACCCGAGTGCTACACAAGTTATACCAAAAGCTTGTGCAGACTACACGACTTTCAGTGTTGGCAAGCCGCCGTGCTGTTCAGACTACATAACTTGCCGTCTTGTGATGGGAGTCTTGAAGTCGTTGTGGCGTTCACACTACGTGACTGATCGGTGCCACAAGCTATACGAGCTGAAAGCGGCTGTGTCACCCAACGAATTTGCTACAAGAGTTTGCTTACTTGTCATGGAGGTAGTTCACTTGTCATCATGTTACTCAAGTATGAAACTTTGGTCATGTGATAACTTGACAACAATGTCTATCCACTGAAGAAGGCCCTTGGATGTAGCAGAACCTCAGGAAGGTATGTAGTAAGTGGACCTTGAGTTAAGGTAAATATGGGTCCCCAGAACAGCCTGAATTCTATGAGGTGTTTTAAAACAAAGCTGTTCCGATATGAAAAGCTAATTGTGGTCAGTAAGAATGCTAACAAGTGCCAAGAGAACTAAATTCTGACTATTACATCTGCAAAAGAAAGATACTTAAGCCCAGCTGAACATTTTTGCACTCTTAAAATCATCTAGTTTATCACTTGCACACTGTAGTCTCATCTTCTCGTCATGACAGCCTTTGGAACTCCTCTTTCTTTCTCGCAGGACATATTTGTCAGCCTCTCTCGGGTGGATGGTACGTATTTTGTCTGCAACATTGATGACTTCAAGTTTCTAGCTGACATGATTCAGCACATCCCACTCAACCTGAGGTCACGCTACGTCTTCTGTACTGCTCCCATCAACAAGAAACAACCTTTTGTATGCACCTCTTTCCTAAAGGTTAGTAAGAGTAAACATGGGAAGAATTTTAATTTCATTTAGCAATTGAGATTTGTTTGTAGATTTGTTTAACTTTGACATTTAAGTTTTTCTGTTTATCAGACAACAGAAACTAAATCAGTGATTCAGTACTGTAAACAGATTCAATATATACAGTGGATAGAAAAAGTCTACACACCCCTGTTAAAATGGCAAGTTCTTATGATGTAAAATAATGAGACAAAGATAAATCATGTCAGACCTTCTCCACCTTTAATGTGACCTAATGTGAACAGTTCAAAAGAAAAACAAATTGAAATCTTTGAGGGGAAAAATGAAAAATAAAAACCCTCAAATAACCTGGTTGCACACCTTCAGACTAATACTTTGTTGAAGCACCTTTTGATTTTATTACAGCAGTCAGTCTTTTTGGGTAGGAGTCTATTAGCATGGCAC
>JAPMOB010206370.1:0-24112 GCA_029875015.1 Lepomis gibbosus | reverse complement strand
GATTTGCTTCTGTAATACCAAACTGAGAAAAATCCTAACTAGACTCTTCCTATCTTAACTTAAGACCTAAGATAGGAAACTTTCTGTAATACGGCCCCTGATCTTGTTAGTCAGAAATAACTGTCCAGAGGCGTTACCAAGATGGCTGCCGAGTGGCATGACTTGCCTATAAGGACTTTGTTTGTACTCACCCAAGCTGTCAGGACTGTCTATGGAGAAGCACATGAGGATGACATCAGTGTCTGGGTAGGAGAGAGGTCTCAGCCTATCGTAGTCCTCCTGCCCTGCAGTGTCCCACAGAGCCAACTCCACCTGAGAATATATAAATATATATAAGAGAGACAGAGACAGAGGGAGGGACAGAGACAGAGCACCGGAGTGAATGAGTACACAAAAATCGGACCTACACAACTGACGCGCTATAGCAAACAAATAACATTTGATAAAAACATCAGTGAACATCATGTAATGTGTTATTTCCTTTAATTGTGGAACCATTTTTAAGTCAAGGTGAAACAACACAGATTTTATGGGATATACTGGGAGTTGTGATGCCCACCCCATAATTTAACAGAAGTTGGCACCAAAGTCTGGCACCAATAAAATAAATCTAATGCTGTCTCTGATATAATGACTCTTTTGTTTCCTTAGTCCTGACCAGGAATTATAAAAATGTTAAATTTTCTTAATCCACAGAAAGAAACAAGTGCATTATAATGGAAAAACAATTATGAGTCAGGTTAAAAGCAAACTTAATTTACTGGAACTTATTAGAATTAAACAAATGGTGAAATGTTTCAAGGTTTTGGAACTTAAAGTGGTCCAATTTTTTAATCATTTAGATTTCAATACAGTTTAGAGAAGATACAGTAGAAATCCAATACTGTAACAAATACAGAGATGTATCAGTGCTTAGGTGAACAATTATCCTGCCGACCCACAATTAAGATTCAAAAAGCATTTTTAGTGTCAAAACCATTATTTGTCTGATTGTCTGAGTTATTTAAAGCTTTAATAGGTAATTTTATTATCAGGGCCCGACCATGTTCTTGGCATGAAGAACACATTTCAGAGTTTTTTTGCGCGTCCTGCGTCATCTAATCCACTTTATTTATATAGCACAATTTAAACAAACACAAGGTTTCCAAAGTCATATTAAATTTTTTAAACAGATATTTGAGGCAATTAGGAAGCTCAAAGAGCCACAACCCTTTGCAGCCAGACTAATATTTGTATTTGATGATTGATTTTTAAGATTAAGGGTTGCACGTTGGCTTAGTCATCATTTGGCTAGGGATAGTCGAACCCTCACGATACTTGATATGCTCATCAGAAGGGTTGTTTTGTATTAGTTGATATGTTTTTCGGGCGTTGTTGTGGAAAATTAGCTCAATAGCAACCCTATAAAATTTCAACAAAGCAGCCCCTGCCGTACGTAGCTGTACAAAACCTGAGACCCCGATGTATCATCTCTAGGCTTAAAAATAAGCCTCTTGGAGCCATACCCTAAACCCAACAGGAAGTCTGCCATTGTGAATTATTGACGATATTTTAACCCGTTTACACCCTCTGTACTTTAACGAACTCCTCCCACAGCTTTAACCTGATCGACTTCAACTGTGGGCAGCACACCATCTTAAGAGCCTTTGCGATATCAAATTGTATTGTTTTTTTGATTGATAAAATGGCATGCCCATGGCGTGGCATTGAATTTTGATGTTTCACCATGAAAAATGAAGTAGCATGTAAATGGACTAGACATGGTCAGATCTGTCCCAAAATTCCCTTAGAGACTCAATGTCTAGTCATAGTGATAGCGCCAACCTACTGGAGGAAACAGGAACATACATGTCAAATTTAATCTCTTATGCCTCATGTATATTTTTACACTTTAGTGGACAAAAATGTCCGTATTGAGGCATACAGTAATTCACAAAATTGAGTACACCCCTCACATTTTTGTAAATATTTGATATCTTTTCAGGTGACAGCACTGAAGAAATGACACTTTGCTACAATGTAGTGAGTGTACAGCTTCAACAGTGAACAGTCTCAACTGCTACAAAACTCGGGCCCAATTTTCCCTTCCCGGTGTCTCGTTAGGGTTACAAGGTCTCAGGTGTGAATGGGGAACAGGTGTGTTAAATTAGCTGCTATTGCTCTCACTCCCCCTCATACTGGTCACGTTACACATGGCACCTCATGGCAAAGAACTCTGAGGATCTGAAAAACAGAATTGTCTCTCTACATAAAGATGGCCTAGGCTATAAGAGGATTGCCAAGACCCTGAAACTAAGCACGTTTACACCAGTGTACCCAAGCTGCACACTCACTACTTTACATTGTAGCAAAGAGTCATTTCTTCAGTGTTGTCACATAAAAAGATCTAATCAAATATTTACACAAATGTGAGGGGTGTACTCACTTTTGAGAGATACTGTATATGCTCCTCATTGCAGGTTGACCACATCCATCTCAAAGTTCTGCAGGAAAGCCATTAAACTTTAAAGCCCCCCTCCAGTGTATTTTGACATTTCTATGATATTTCATATTTGTCTGAGTCACTTCCTTACAATGTTGATTACCCACATAGTTACCGATAAACATCGTAGTGAGCTAGCTAACCAATTTATCGTGTCATTTTCAAAAACACGTTGCACTTTCACCTGCCACTGTCTTATATACAGTAGTTAGTTCCTATCATGGGTAAGTAATAGCTCCTCCTGCCAGACAGTTAAGTGTACTAAACTTTATAGTGTAGTGATGTTAACACAGCAGGTCCTAAGCGAACACTCCAGCCAGTCAGTTTTTGGTTGTCATGGTAATGTTATGTCCGACTATTAACCACACCCCTATTCTCCGTTTGAGAAAGAACGTTCATCAAAAACGGCAGTTGAAACTGGCTGAAGGGGGCTTTTATGATGTTACATTGTGAAGCTTCTGAGTTCTTGTCAAATGCTGTTGCCTAGGTAATGATTCGCCAGGAAACAGGAAGCTGTTTTTTGAGGTATACCGTAAAGCCAACCGGAAGTCAGCTACTTAGAACTGAAGTGGCTGACTAACACATTCACCACACACACAGTCAGATATTTTCCAAATGTCATCTGTGTGATATATGCAGTGTTAACATCGGTGCCGTGTCAGCCGGTATGCAGTGTAGAAGCCCCAAATGTCACTCCACCAGAGGAACACATGGGGCAGAGGCTACTTGCTTTCATGGTTGTAGCTTATGTTCAATTTCAGTGACGTTTTGAAATAATTTTGATATGACTGATGCTTGAATATAAAGATAATCATTTTAACATTTGAGCAAACTCTATAGGCCCACATCTCATTCTCTTTTTGAAAAGTGTAGACTAATTGCTTTTGTGTCTAGCCTTGAACATTTCTATGTGGTATGACTGGTGTAGGTTATTTCTCTGAGTTTCTGAGGGTGCACCCGTAGCCACCTTGAAAACTGTTCAGGCTACTTTAAAGATTAAAATGGTTTAATGGTTTGATTTAAATACAATACCTTAATGAAGCAGAAAAAGAAGCTTAAAAAATAAAATAAGCCAAGACAGATGCACTAATGAAACAGCATCGCCACACCCTGAATTTCCCCTATGGGGGATTAATAAAAGGTGTATCCTATCTTATGTGTATGTGTTAAGCACTATTCAATTAAAATGTGACTGTGAACTAAAATTAAACAGCACATTGTAGTTTCTGTAATTTCAGTTTAAAATGTGAAAATTTGTTGCAAGTCAATTTAAAGTGTGCGCCTCTAAATTTTCTGCCTAAAATTCTCAGTTACGTACTACAATGCTCGTAGTAAAAAAGTTAGTCTGGAGCCCTGGTGTGTAGGAGTTGCTATAAAATCTAACAGATAACTATACACCTGGTGAGTTTGGTGGTAGCATAGCAACTGACTGTGCTTTAGAAAAACACAGACTCTCACAGAGACAAGACCAAATGAAGCAACCAATAGAAAAAAAAAGACCAACAGTTGCTCACTTGGCCCAGTAGGTAGAATTGCATGTTTAAGAATCAGGGTCAAAAAAATAGCCCTGATACAAGCACAAAAGCAGCGAACAGTTAGACACTCAATAGTGTCAGAAAAAGATGTAATATCTATGTGGGTTTTTGAAAAATTACTTCTATACACATTTTCCAACTAAACCATATAAATGTTTGTTTAATGAGGGAGGGTGTGGCAAAATTGAATGACACCTTATATCAAGGTGTGGATGATTATTAGGCAGAGGAAAATGCAAAATGGGCCAAAAAAGGAACTGAAAATTCTAATATTGTAAAATGCAATTTAGACAGATGCAAGAAACAGCTAAACTTTTAAGGCGTGCCTGGACAATTAAATTTTAGTTGTGAATAGTCAGTTGGGGCATAAAAAGCGAATGGAGATGAAAAGGTGCAAATTAACTGTAAAAGGCTTGAGTAAAATTAAACGTAAAGCTATGCTAGCCACCATATTACATGACTGCAACCTACCTGGAGCATCAAGAAATACAAGATGCCAAAGAAATACCAGAAGACAGATTTTTTCAAAGGTTTTATGGACAGATCAAGTGAGAGTGACTTGATGTACAGCCCATGGATCACTAATGGACACTGGGCACTACTTCGACTCAAGCGCCAGCAAGGTGGAGGGGTACTGGCATGGGTAGCTATCACTAAACATTAGACAGTTGGACCTAGTAATGACCTAGTCCCTTTCCTCACCTGACTTGAATCCAAATGAAAACTTTTGGGCCTTTCTCAAACGTCACATTTACAGTCAGGGAAGACAATCCACCTCTTTGAACAGCATTCGGGAGGCTGCTGCTTCAGCGAATGTAATAATGATATGTAATAATGACGATCAAATAACTGACAGACTCCATGTACGGAAGGCTTATGGCAGTTATTAAAAAGAAGGCTGGCTATATTGGTCACTAAATATTTTTGTATGGCCAAAATTTTTATTTGTCATTTTGTGTTGTTACACTTACTCTGAAAATTGAGAACAAACAAGTAATACGATAGAAATTATTTTGATAATTGAGCTGCCTAATAATTCTGCACACCAATAGTTGCTGAATAATTACACACACACACACACACACACACACACACACACACACACAAGACTAAACCCACTTTTCCGTAGTTAAACATTCAGGTTTGAGGTTCAATTATATTTTGGATTGACTGACAGCGCTGTTTGTTCAACGATAAAATTAATCCTGAGGAATACAATTTGCCTAATAATTGTGCATGCAGTGTAAATGGCATTTGTACACCAAGTAAGAGAGTCACTTAACAAGGTGGTAATGGATCAATGCATCTACCCAGAGGCACCACTGTGAAATGATAGTAAATGGAAAAGACGGGTAGCAGTGACAGAATCCCTACAATTGTCTCACCTGTTTACCATCCACCTCTATGTCAGCAACGTAGTTCTCAAACACAGTGGGGACATAGACCTCAGGGAACTGGTCCTTGCTGAAGACAATCAAAAGGCAGGTCTTTCCACAAGCTCCATCCCCCACTATGACCAGCTTCTTACGGATGGCAGCCATCCCTGCAGAAGATACAGAGGAAGACAGTTTATTATCAAGGAGCCACAGGAAAAGCATGACGAACTAAAGATGATGAAGTAGAATAAGAAATGCAAAAGTGTCCACCATTGTGTGGTGCTTCAGTGCAGCCTTTGCCCGAGTTACATGAGAGAACTCACTGTATTTTGCTTGGTCACGGCTCTGCACTAACCCCCCCAGTGAAAAATATTTAAGTTACATAGAGTTTATTAACAAACAATTCATTAAGACATGGTATTATGCTCATGGCTCAGGTTCAAAATCTCAATTAGGGGTTGTCTCATACTGCACATTGCCTTTAGCCAAGGAGTGATACATCTTGCCTCTACATGATCTTTGTTGGGAGTGGCACATGCGCAGTTCCTAGTTAAGGACTAATAGCCAATCAGAAGCAGAGAAGGGCGGGCCAATGAGAAGTCAGTAAACACGGCTTAGTTAACCAGCTTAGCAATATGGACTGAAGAAAGAGTTTCAGAGTTGTGAATTATTAATCTGTAACAAAAGTATCTTTCATCCCTAAAGTTTTAACTAAGCTCCCTACATCACAGTAACAACTTCATGTCTGCCTGGAGGGCAGTGTTAGAAGGGAGAGGAGAGGTGTGTGCTGCACCTCAGTGTTTTTCCACTTGTGTTTTTGACTAAAAGGTGCTTTTCAGACCAAAAGCGAAGCGAGCGTTCGGGGGGGTGAGTTTATATACAAAGTCAATGCAATTCTTGTCGGGCGGCGTGAAGTGACGTGAAGGGGCGGGGCCGGTGACGCAAAGGAATTCTCGTGAGTTGAATATTTTCAACTCAAGCGAAGAAGTCATGATAGCCTATCAGTGCTGAGATAGTCTGTACGTCACCGAGGCTTCAGAGCGTTGTGTGGAGAGGGCCATGCAGAACGGGGGATTGAAAATCTGCAGGCCAGCTGACAGCTGCTACACTTGGGCTAGAGGAGCAGGGAGCAGCGCTGCAACCATTGGAGAAATAAACAACCGTAGTCGGTCGGATTCGGCTCTGACAACTATGCCGTTTACTTGCAGGAGGAGCTCGGAGTTACCTGTTTTTATTAAATTAGCTTTTTACTTCAGTTTTTGGGATTTCAACGTTAATTTATCTTCATCGGAGCTTCTAAGCAGCTAGATTCCGTGCACATCCGGTTCCAGTGTTGTTGTTAGCGTCGTTAGCTCTGTCGGACTACAACTTCATATTTATATAAAAACCGGACAAAGCTGGAAATTACTTGGAGAAAAGAAAGCGAGGAGGTTGAACTACCAGGCGAGTTCAGAAAACATGTGTCTGTAACTTTAACATGTGTCTGTAACTTTATTCCAGCTATCATCGCATCGATCCAAACTCTGTTCAGAAAACAAACATTTTACAAGTTGTTGTCCTGCTGTCTTGCTGCCAGACCTGACAAAGCATGAATTCATGTGTTTAACAGATCTGCATCATGTTGTAGTTATTTCGGCATCAGTTTAATCTGTTTATTGCTATTTATTCCCAGCAAAATGTTTACTTTGTGTTCACACAGTTGTAGTAATGGCAAGTTGTGTTTATTCAGTTTATCGCGTTAAAGTCGCCTTTTCGTGTTGTGTGTGAACACTTGCAGCGAATAGACTCACGCGAGGAAAGCGTTGCGAGGCGAAAATTCACGTTTGGTCTGAAACCGGCATAAGCGCTTGGCAAGAGTTATGAGGCGCATTTTGCTTTCATCCCTGTGACATCACAGGTATGAAAGGGAAACAACTGGACTACAAACAAGCTTTTTTCAGGCAGTTCAGAGAAGAGTTAGATGGGAACTACTTTTGGGCTTTTTCACTTTGCAAACCTTTTACATGCACCAAAAACATATTTAACTCAATAAAGGAGAGGGACAGAGCCAAAAACCCTAATATCACCTCTTTAAATTATAAACATATGTATACAACGTGCATGTGCTCCTTCTCCTTGTGTGCAATTATAATGTGAAACCATAGACTATATAAAACAATGGATGTAGTGTCCGTGACGTCACCCATTGGTTTCTGAAATGCCGTTTTGACGTTCTTTTAGGCGTCATCCGTAGCTTGGCAGTGCGTTACTGTGCTTCACTCCTGGATAACCAAAAATGGGCAAAGAGGTGGTTTGTGGGTTGAGCTGAGGTGGCCAAAGAGCTAAAGCGATACTACTGAGTTAGTAGAATTAGCTTTTACCTGCTATCTTGGTGTCAAAATTTAGAACACCACAAACTCCAACACAAAACATTGTTGAAAATAAGATTAAAGTTCATTGTCATGTTTAATCTTTATAAATAGTAAATTAAAACAATTAAAGATGCATCCCAGAGATGGACCTGTTGCAGTTTTTCCCCTACATTCATTCAGGAGAGGCGGTATAAGAGCTATGTAACTCCTGTAAGGAATAAGGTGGCGCGTAGCAAGCGCCAGTGATGGTGAATACGAGCGGAGGAAAATAATCTGCCAGTAAATGTATGTGTCAGTTACAGTGTGTCAGCTTCTCAAAACCAAGACCAGTCTGTCTGTTGTTTCCTAAACAACTGGGGATTGTGGTTTTATATTCAGACACACAGCAGGGTGCAATATGTGCACAAATTGTTTTCGCTTCACCACTGCAGCTGCAACTCCATCCTAGGGGAAACACTGTTAACATTGAGTGACCATAAATTTTGTCTTGATTTGTCAATTAAGTACACTGCTGCCATCTCCAACACTATATCACCTGCCTCTTGCTTTAAATGATAACGTTGTTGGATAAAAAGAAAAACTCACACCCAGAATATTGTTATACCATCAATAGCTTCCAGTGTTCTGTCAAACTGGCTAGCCACTGATGGGGTTACCAGAAAGATGGCTTCATCACAGAGGCAACAAACAGCTAGTGTCCGCAGTGGAAGAATAGGTAGGGGGCCCCTATCCAAACTTAACACCAAGCGAGACCCACATATGCATATGCGGTCCATGCAAAGATTGTTTTTGACAAAACCTCGTATCAGAAAAGTATAAAACTATCATCCCGGTGTGCTCTATGGTCACTGACATGTTCTGAAACATACAAAATGACAAAACACGGCTGTGGTGTTGAAATAAAGTACAATGGTGGTGATTTGATCATTAGAGTTGGTCACATTAATGGTTAAGTTAAAATTAACATCTAGGTTAACTACCACTAGCTCCTATTTAAGTGACGCTAAGATGTTGGGAAACCGCCTGGTCAGGCGAGGCAAATCGTGAAAAAGCGTCATTGTGTGGCGAAAGGCTGGATCGTCAGTCCAGGCCGGTCTTTACGCTGATTTATAAGCATCAGTTTAAGTTATCGCAGTTTACAGACAGCCCTCAGTAAGTTAGACTCTGGCCGAGGTCTTTCGGTCACAGGAGTTCTGACACTCAGAACACAGATGTTGTCTCCTCCGCACAAATGCGTGGCCATTGCGGAAATTGAGCTTAGTTGGGGGAAAGCTAACGTGGCTAGAGTTAGCTAACCTCGCTAGCTTTTAGCTTTGATACCACGGCCTCTTAAAGCTCCGGGCAACTTTTAAAAGAATCCTGTCAGCATTTAAACTAAACAATACGAATAACGTGCCACTTCACAATTGTCTGGTATTCCATAAAGTAACTTACCGACAGTTTAAGTGGATAGCAGTCGGATTTTTCAGTCTTTCCCGGAGCACTGTTGCTTTGTCGACCAGTCTAGTCGGCCGCTGCTTCCACCCGTCTCAGCTGATACAACACTTCTCGGGGGCGCGCCGCCAGGGTTTGTAGTTTGTAGCTGTGGGGGAGGGGTAACGGGCATGAACAGGAGAGCCACACCTGCGCGGACACGAGGTGTACGAGCACTAGGAGCAGAGTTAGTCAACTGAATGTAAATCTGTAACGTTAGTGCAATTAGGTCTGTAATATATATTAAGTGATGATGAAAATGCTTTTGAATTGAAGACTAAAATGGGCATTAAAGTAAATGCGTGTGAGCGCTGTCAGCTGTTGTGACTGCTACCAATGCTGCTGCAAAATACTGCTCCATTAGCAATTTAAAGTCCTTTAGCGCCACCTACAGGTAAAAGAATCACATGCCACAGACTAATTCAGGTAAATATTAAAATTGCAATCAGCGTTGGACGGGCCCTCACACGTGAAGCGCGTCAGATGTTGCTCTGAATTGTCACGCACTTTGGACGCTGCACGAAATACTTAAAACTACCTGTGTCCTCTATGTGGTGCAAAGGAGCGCCCAGTAACGATACGTTATGTCACTGTACATCGAGTGTGGAACACAGTATCGTATAGCTGTGCACTACCGGAGGCTGCATTTTCAGGGTCCCCGCAATCCTGGGACCGCATGGTGGTGGTCATGCACAGCAACACGAAGGAGGTTAACACTTGCCATGCTTCGATCCAATTGTCATGCGAATTTTAAGCGTACTTTTGAAATTTCGCAAAAAAGCGAAATATGTTCGTTTCCGTCAGCTGGTTTGCAGCGAATAAACACGGCTACGGCAAGCGTCCTTACGTGAGGGTTACACATGGCTGTAATAAACAATAGGTTCCAAACCAGAAACAAAACCAGTCGCATAAACCTGATGGCCACTGATCTTAGAAAAATGGAGAGAGGTCCTTAGAAATGTGTTTCAAGCGGGCAAACTCTTACCAGCCATGTCTCCGCAAGTAATGGGGTGTTATGAGAGTTTTGCGTGCCTCACGAGAATTGCATTCACTTCCAAATAATGCTTTTAAACGCTAGAATATCCTTTGTGGGGTTCATCAATAGGGATAAATGATTCTAATTATTTAGCCTATTATTTGAACGTTTAGAGTCGTTAATATTTTATTACACTTAGTAGAATTAACTTAGCCTAGCATTCACTGAGATTCAACAAAAATATGCGGCGATGATGGATTTGGCCATGTCTGGGGAGACATGTATTTGGCCAGAATTTTCTTTGTAAACTGCTGCCAGTCGTGTAAATTTATCTCCATAAGCACAAAAAAGGCATCAAATGTAGCCACATGCCTTTCCTTTCTCAAAATGGCAAAATCCTGCTCAGAGGATGTTTAGTTTTTTAGCTGTGAACCCTAACTGATGGGAAAGACACAGTCGTCTCTCATTCACTCCCTGTTGTAACTCCAGCCTGAGTCTCCCCCTCACTAATTCTTTAATTGCTATATCTTCCTCCCTGTTTGGAGTGTGGACATGTGATGTATATTTTTATGCTCAGCTACTCAAGCACCAACTAAAAAGCCCAAAATGATAGCTGAAACGCAAATACACTCTTTTGTATCAACAAAGAACCAAATTGTATTATTAGAAGCAGGCTGTTGGCTCAATTGCTTAGGCATTAGTCTTTAAAGCAGCACCTCTTATTCCAGTCTTGCGTTCGAATCTCACAGCAGTGATAATTGCTGTCAACTTTAAACACCCTGCATGGTGTTTGAACTTAATGTCACGATCCTGTCCTGAGCTTGTCTGGATTATATTATTTTGGCCATGCCTTCTCTGTTTTGATTTTGGCTCCTCTGTGTCTGAGTTTCAGTCCTGTCTGTCTGTGTCTTGTTGAGGAGTCTGGGTTTTCGTTCCATGTCTTTGTTCCTAGTCCTGTGCTTTAGTTCATGTCGTAGTATTTGCTGGTAGTTCTTTCTCTGCATCATTTTGGTTTAGTCTGCTCAATACAACAGACAATAGGTTTTGTCTGTTGTGATCCCTGTGTTGTATTTGATCGGTGTTTGTCTGTTTACATGGGTTTCTGTTATTGTGTGAAGTTAGATTCTTGTGTTCTGTCTGTGTTGGTTATTAAGTTTGCCCCATGTCTGCCTGTCTAGTGTTCGTCAGTTCCCCCAGTTATCACTCTGCTTGCCTGCCTCTCTGTTGCCCCCTGTTGCCTCTGCCTGCCTCTCTCTGTTATCCCTGCTGTCTCTCTGCCTGCCTTACCTTACCTTACCTTGATCCCTGTCACCTGTGTTGCTCCCGCATTGCTCGTTAGTCCCTGCGTATATATACCTGGTGTTTCGGTTTAGTCTTTGTCTGGTCTTTACTTTGTGTTACTGTGTTGCGTTCAGATGCACTGTCATGTGTAGCTCTGTGCCTGTCTTGTCTCTGTCCTCTCTGTCTTGGATCTGCACCCGTTTGGATTATCTGATTAATTTGGATTGTTTATTCTCTAGATGAATCTTAGCCACTCTGCCAGTAAGTGTGCTCGCCTTTTGTTTGCCAAATAAATCCCTTTTGAACGTTACCTGCACCGCCCTACCTGTACTGCATTTGGGTCCTACAACCTGCTCACCACACACAAACCCTGACACTTAATGATAACAAAATAAAGATGTGTCCTAACTTAAAACACCAAAATAATAGCGGAAAAGCTTTTTAAAAAAAACAAATGTAAGCGAAGTTTAGTTGAAGCTAAATGAGGTTTATGCAGTCAAGTTAAAAAATTAAATGGATGCTGTTAGGTCATTGGGTTAGGGTCATCCTACTGCTGGAGCTCACAGTAAGTGAACACAAAGACTAACTTCTAAAAATATGTATGATATGTTTTGTGGCTTGTCTAAGTCAGACTGATGAAGTCTCATAACTGTTTCGAATGACTGGCTGTTTAGGCCAGCTGTGACAAGGTCCACAGGATGAGGTACGCACGCACTCACACACAAGCTGACGGGTGCCATCACTGCGGCGGCTGATGTTAATACTTCCTCCTCCTGCAGGTTCAGCGACCTGTTCCAGACAAAACACAGTAAAGTAAGTAGTAAAAGGAAATTTTATTTAGCTTAGGATTCAAGTTATTATCAATTAACACCAAAACAAATCTCATTAAGAATCTGGAAATAGAGAATGTTCGTTATTCCAAAAAAGAATGAAAACAAATTGTTTATCAAAATTGTTGCTGGTTAATTATCTGATGTGCCTTATTTTGTGTCTGTTAAATGTAGAAATGAAGAAAGATGTTGTGAGAAGATGATACAAATAAACAGAACTTGAACTGTAATAATGGAGTTGTATTTGTCTTTATCAGGACTATCTGTAAATGGCCATTTTGTAAATTTTAAGTTTGCTAGTAGTAATTTTGTTGAGTGAGTTTCCATTAGTATTTGAGTCTAATTATTAGTCACAATTATTTTTGAGTGGATTTCCTCAAAGTAAAAGTTGTGCACAACTACATTTATTGGGTAAGTGGAATTTAATTTTAATAAGCATCAGTGATTCAATGTAATTTAGTATGCGGAAATTAAAGGTTTTTTAAAAATGTATTATGTTTAAGTTAAGGTTTGGTCAAAAATATTATCACCACTAATTAAAAAGTTTGAGGAAATCAGTTTCAACAAATATTTTGAGTATTCTGAACGTACTTGGGTTTACAGCGATGGCTGCTGTGCATACTTTTGATGGTAGCATGTTTGAGATTTCAGATATTTGACTGCAGCTCAGCCTTCTCTACTCTGAAGCTGTTTCTGACTCAACTCCAGTCTGAAAGACAAGTCTCTCAATCCTGTGTCCAGTCAGTAATGCGTCCATAAATTCATATTTAATTAAAGAATGGCCCCACTCAATGTAAACATCTTGCCAAAATAAGACCAGTGAAATGAGCAGAAGGAGAAACAGAGCCGAACACACAGAATTTCATCACTTAATATGGCTTATCACTTTCATACATTTACATCAGGTGAAAAGTGACTGTTTATCATTACTTGAACTTCAGAGTTTAAACTTAAACTCTACATGTTATTTGAATTTGCCGTACATTATAGAAGGCTGGACATCATTTCAGGTTCCCTACACATCTTTTGCTTATTCCACAGTGAGTCCAGACATTGAGACTAAGCTTAAAGGCTAAAAGGTTTTCACAGAGCCTCACAGAGACAACACCAAGCTGATCAGTAATCAAACTTCCATAATTTTTTACTTTTCTTTCCATTTGACAAATTCTTCCATTTCCCATATACATGAATACGTTTCACACAATGAGCTGGGTTACATTTGCTTTGATAGTTTTGGTCTGTTTCTAATTTGATGTATGTGGACCAAGTTTGTGAGGACTACAATGATCAGTAAGGCCACTGCAAGATTATTAGTCTTAAAACAAATATTAGATTATTAAATACTACTTTATATTTGGATTGAAAATTTAACATTTCTGTACTTAATTCAATTTTGTGTAATTTGCAGATTTCAAATTCTTCATGTGCAATACTTCTGAAGGAAACTGCTGAAGTAATGAGTGAAATCAAATCCCAATGGCAGTGACCATCAATCATCGTTTATTTTGTTTCCAAAATTGTGTGTGAAATAAAAGAATTGGCTACCTTCAAAGACAGCTGTCAGACCAGGAACAACCTGCAGCTTAATCTAATGGGCCTGTTTTCCCAGGAATACTTTGACAGATTGGAGTTCTAAGGGGTGAAGGATGAAGTGAACATCAGCTTATGTATGTTATCCTCCTTGTTAAACATGTGCAGCAGAAGTGTGTGGCTCACTTTCTTGACAAGCTCACAAATTTAAAAGTCATCTGGCTGAACTAAAGGACAGGTGGGAAATTGGGAATTCAATGATTGTATCATTAGCATATTAGACTGCTACACTGATGACCTTCTGCAAAATCATTGATCTTTTGGTCTGCATAGAATTTATAAAGCATCTTATATGAACACATTTAACTGCCCATCATCCTACCTAAAAAAACTATTCACCACTTTCCCTTGCTTGGCACAAAAATGAAAGATGTTATAACTGAAAGTGATATGACTGGGAAACCCTGGCCAGACTTAATACAGGTGTTTATGGAATCGTTTATCCCCATTACTCAATATATGAGAAACAACAAAACAGTATTTGATTCCACACAGATAAAAAGAATTTGAATCTACAATTAATGAATCAGACATTCAACATTCTAAAAATATGTGCACAGTCTATGCATACACAACGCTTAGATCCACCTGGATAGTTGATTGCTCATTCTGTCATTTCAGATCCCACTAGGCAGAAGTTTAAGAGTACAGGACAATACTCGGGGAGTAGGCTTGAAACAAACCTTAAAATTATAATCAACTTATAACCCATAAAACAAAAGGAATCATAATAATCATTATTAACCATTAACCTGTCTTGTAAGCGGACAGAAGTGATTTTTTTATTTTTATTCTGTTTAGTAATGAACAGATACAGAAGAAAAAAAATACAGAATTGTTCTCCACTGACTGAAAAATGGGGATAAAAAAACAAAACAAAACACAGGTACATGGTCCATTTCTCTGCCTGTTGTTCCAGAGACACCAGGTGGCAAATTAACCTGGTCTGGAAAATTCTTTTCACATGGCACCTCTTCAGATCTAGACATTTTGTATTATAGTTCATTAGCAGGAGAGACATGCAGCAACTTCTATCCTCTGGTTCAGCAATTGGTGCTGAATATGTGATTTTCATACGTCCTCATTTACACACCTGGTTACATTTTTAAAACCAGTGAACCAAAAGCTAATGTCACTTGCAGCTATTTTTCAGCGCTTATCAAACTAGTGCGCGTAGTCTGCTTTCATCAAGAATTGGCCATGAGTCTGTCACTGACTGCTTTCTCATAGCAGGCGATTAGAGAACAACTGTCTGTCCCGAAAAAGACTTACAAATTTATTTATTTTTTTTATTGTACACCCATTTTGTTATTTATTTAGAAAGCAAGAGGAAAAAAGACATATGAAGCAGTGGACAGAGCTCTGCAAGTTGGGATTAAGTCCAGACAAGACAGAATTTTTGGTTGACATTCGGTCATATGCAGGAAGGAAGAGAAGTTTTAAGTGTCCAATTTGCCCAACTACATCGAGCATTTACAACCAACATGCCTGAACTGAAAGCACTGTACAGTTACCACCCCTTTGGGCTTCACAATGACATCGACAGAGTGTTTCTGAATGTACAGTCTTGGGTATGAACTGCTCAAAGTTGTTGTGTGTTGGTGTGTGATATCAAGTGTGCGCCTAATCACCGTCACTGAATATATGCGTATACTAGTCAGGGACACTGAGTACACTATGCCTTCCAGGGACACCAAACAGAGTGTGTATCTGTACACGTGTGTTCTATTTGTTACGATCTAAAAGTCGCATCCTCAAAGGTGATAATGCTGGATTCTGGGTGTTGTACTCCGCCTGTGGATGATGCTCCGGTATTCTGTGAGACTGAGGTTGAAGAGGGGGTGGAGAGGGAGGCGCCTACGGGTCCCCCTGCTTGTCTCGGCGTGGAGGAGGAGGGGTCACGCCCACCAGAGAGGAGCGGCTGTGTGTCAGTTCTGACCTCGTCCTCTTCATCGTCTTCCTCGTCATCCATGCTGGGCCAGGCAGACTGGTCCTCCACACGCTTTAGACGCTCGTTCAGAGCCTTGAGGGCCAATTGTCTGGAAGGAAAAGGGAAAGTGAGTGAGATGTTCTTTATTAATCCCAGAGGGAAGTACATTCAATTTCTCATTTGGCAGACGCTTTTATCCAAAAGCGACTTACATTTGAGGAACAACGTGCAAGCATCAACAAAGCATCAATACAGCACAAGAACCACAACTGACATCCATACTAGTAAAAGCAGCAATTAATACTAGTAATAGCAACTAGCACATATCGCATTAATGGGCTGAAAACCTAGGGAAAGAAGTAAGAGTTAAAAAAAGTGCAATCAATACAAGATAACTGTAGGGGATAGAAGAAGAAGAGCACAGGAAATTAATTTTCGTAAGTTCATAAGTTAGGAGTTAGGAGAGGTGTTTCAAGAGTGTTCTTAGAAGAATTGAGTTTTCAAGAGCTTCTTGAAGTTAGAGAGGGACGCCTCTGCTCTGATGCCATGTGGTAGCTCATTCCATTGTCGCGGTGTCACAGATGAGAACAGCTGGGACTGAGAATGCTTTGTGTGTAGGGATGGCAGAGCCAGGCAGCGCTCATTGGAGGAGCGCAGTGGCCGAGAAGGAACGTTAGCGTAAGTACAGCTGTGCTACAAGAGAGGTCTGCTTTTGATTGTTTTACTACTCAAATGCAGATGTAATCTAAAAATAATAACTATAATAATTTTAGATTAGATTGTTTTATTATTAGCCACACGACAAAGGCCGGTGGAATTTGTTTTCGGTACAGGATGTTAAGCTCTGCATCGTTTAGTTGACAATCCTCTGGGCGTTTGGCTGTCTGTGCTACCGTACCATACTGTAATCGATGTGATAATGCACTCGTTGATTGCATAGTAGAACAGAACAAGGAGCTGATGCTTGATCCGGTATTTATTAAGCTGCCTGAAGAAATAAAGTCTTTGTTGAGCTTTTGCAATTATGTGCTCAGTGTTCGTTGTCCACTTCAGTTTATTGCTAATGTGTGTTCCTAGAAATTTAAAAGAGTCAGTGGGGGTGATTAGATTGACATTTTTTTGTATGGGTGTTTTGGTGAATGGTCTGCATCTGAAGTCAATAATGAGTTCCTGGGTTTTGGCTGTGTTGAGCTGGAGGTCACTGCTTGAACACCATGCGCCAGGTTGGTCTAACCTCATTGTGGTACTGGCTTATCATTGTTTGAGATGGTTGTCATCTGCATACTTTATTGTTCTCACGTGTGTGTGTGTGTGTGTGTGTGTGTGTGTGTATAAAGTGGGCGGTGAAAAGAGAGGAGAGCCAAGGGGAGAGTGCTATGCCGAGTGCATCCTCAGCAGACTGGTTGGCTTGGTAGGCAAATAATGTAATCCACAGCAGCTTTATCAATTTAAATTCCTCTATGTCATACTTTAAATAAGGAGTCTATGTTTCAAATGCATTTCAGTATATGGAACCTTTAGATGTCAGTACTTTTCCTACTGTCTTGTCTTACTGTTTGTTTTTGTTTTGTTTTTTTCTTGCTTGTTTTAATGGTCTGTTTTAATATTGTTATATTTATTTTTTTATGGCATTCCATCATTGTATTTTTGTTTCTTTTGGAAATCCTTTTGCACGCTATGCTTGGTAATTGCTCAGTAAATAAAAATGTATCATTATTAATTTATAAACTTATACCCCTTTTTTCTTATGAATTATATTATATTGCTCTCTGAACACCAATAACTGATCCTGAGCACTAGTAACACAGTAGTCTACAAGTCTAGAACAAACTTTACATACCTAAATGTTTGATTTAAAGGGTTAGCCTAACCCTAACCCTGCTGACACTGCCATGATGGGAGACTATGTACATGCCTGTGCAACCAAGGCAAGGTGGCAGTCCACTTCATAGGGATACAGCATGTACAGGATGTAGAGACAGCAGACGACAGCGGACAGTGAGAACATCACTCAGGCAATAGTGAGGGAGGTCTGTGGACAAGAAGGGCAGCAGGCCAAGTTGGTGGCGTTCATGAGTGATGGTGCATCCGTAATGCCAGGGGCATGTAAAAGGAGTAATGAGCAGGCTGAGAGGAAGTAACATGCATGTCCTGGTTATTCACCATATGGCCCACTGCCTAGAATTAGCTTCAAAGGATGCCATCAAGAGCAGCTCTAAGGGCAAAAAAGCTTTAAAATGTGCTGTCCAGGCTGCACACATTGCATTGTAAAAGTGGTCGCAATAGGGCAAACACCAGCACCTAGAACAGATAAACTATATAACAGTGTCGATTCCTTAGGTTAAAAAGTTAGGGCAGTTGACTGTATTGAATGTGTACAGTGTAATATAATGAATTTTTCAACTGGAAACAGGTGAGTGTCATGATTGGGTATAAAAGGATATAAAAGGATCATTCACAAGCAAGGATGGGGCGAGGTTCACCACTTTGTGAAAAATGCCGTGAACAAATAGCCCAACAGTTTAAGAAACGTACTATTCCAAGGAATTTAGGTATTTCTTCATCTACGGTCCATAATATCATCAAAAGATTCAGATAATCTGGAAAAATCGCTGCACGTAAGCGTAAGACCAAAAACCAAATAGAATGCCTGTGACCTTCAATCCCTCAGGCGCCACTGCATTAAAAACCAACATCAATGTGTAAAGGATATTTCCACATGGGCTCAGGAACACTTCAGAAAACCATTGTCAGTTAGCACAGTGCGTCGCTACATCAACAAGTGCAAGTTAAAACTCTACCATGCAAAGCGAAAGCCACATATCAACACTACCCAGAAATGCCGCCGGCTTCTCTGGGCCCGAGCTGATCTGAGATGGACTGACACAAAGTGGAAAAGTGTGCTGTGGTCTGACGAGTCCGCATTTCAAATTGTTTTTGGAAATTAAGGACGTCGTGTCCTTAATATTATAGGACCATCAGGATTGTTATCAGCGCACAGTTCAAATGCCAGCATTTGTGATGGTATGGGGGTGTGTTAGTGCCCATGGCATGGGTAACCTGCACATCTGTGAAGGCACCATTAATGCTTAAAGGTACATAAAGGTTTTGGAGCAACATATGCTGCCATTCAAGCAACGTCTTTGTCAGGGACGCGCCTGTTTATTTCAGCAAGACAATGCCAAGCCACATTCTGCACGTTACAACAACGTGGCTTCATAGTAAAAGAGTGAGGGTACTAGACTGGCCTGCCTGCAGTCCAGGACTGTCTCCAATTGAAAATGCGTGGCGCATTATGAAGTGCAAAATACGGCAACAGAGACCCCGGACTGTTGACCATTTGAAGTTGTACATCAAGCAAAAATGGGAAAGAATTCCACCTACAAAGCTTCAACAATTAATGTCCTCAGTTCCCAAACGCTTATTTAGTGTTGTTAAAAGGAAAGGTGATGTAACACAGTGGTAAACATGCCCCTGTCCCAGCTTTTTTTGGAATGTGTTGCAGGCATCAAATTCAAAGTGAGTGAATATTTGCAAAAAAACAATAAAGTTTATCAGTTTGAACATTAAATATCTTTGTGGTGTATTCAATTGAACATAGGTTGAAAAGGATTTGCAAATCATTGTATTTTGTTTGAATTTACCTTTTATACAACATCTCAACTTAATTTGAATTGGGGTTGTAAGCTATCCAAAGATAATGAAATATACCTTTTAAGGTTTTGGAGGATGCGAACAAAATAATGTTCCCTAAAGATATATGACCTAAAAGCCACACAGACATTGTTGAAAAGTGGAGGACTGAAAAACACACTTGTATTGAAAAAAAAAAGAGTCTGTAATTGTAATTGCACTTTTTTCCCCAAACTTGTGTTTGAGTAGAAGTTTAAAATAATGCTTGTTTTGTTGCTGCATTTAGTAGAAAGTTACATGAAAGTTATGAAGTGTAAAAACTGTTTATTTTCCACAAAAGATGTCTTAGAGTATAATTTTATGCATTAACCTTTTAAATATTTGTACACATCCTTTTATTATTTACTTTTATAAACATTTACTTATCTTAATAAGACACTGTTACCACTTTAGTTCAGTTAGCTGCAAATGTGCATTGTTAATGGTTAATACATACATAAATAAGGATATATTAACCTTTATAAAAGGCAGTAATATAAACCTCTTACAGTCCGATTAATGTCATTAATCATCCTATTAATATTGAACAAGTTTCTATTAACTACTCATAAATATATTACAAGCAATAATAAAAGTGTTAAGGATATTATTGAAAGTCTCAATGTATCATTAAGTCTCAATGTTAATAAACATCTTATGGTTCATGAGGTTTATATAACTTAAATTTTTAATAAGAGCCTATAATTGTCTTATACTCTAATAAATGTGTTAATTATGCTTTAACACTTATATTGACTTGTTTATGTTAAGCATCCTATAAGGTCTTATAAGTGTCTTATTAACAAGCTTGTTACATGCACCTTAAAATAAAGTGTTACCATAGGAACTATTGATCATAACACTGTGGACTTACTCAAGATGCTCGTACTGCTACATTCTCCGGGAGAGCCCTGCACAACACTCTTCACTCCATCAGAACAGGCAGTGTATGCAGAGGCAGAAGATGGGTAAACGCTGAGGAGCTAGCGCTAAGCTTAGAGCTAACCCATGGAGAACGACTTTACCATCAATCCTGCTGGCTAACATCTGCTTACTGGAGAAGAAATTGGATTATATCAGACTGCACTTATCAAAATGGGAGATGAACAGTTGTTGTGCTCTGATTTTCACTGAGAACTGGTTAAATGACACAGTCACAGAGAACACCATTAACCCATCTAGATGTGAATACCAGGAAATAAAAGCTGAAATTCTGAACTCTTGTCTCATACTCGTCTTTTGATCTTAAACCCCAATGTCTTCAGTGAACAACGAAAACAAAGGAATTTGCCGTACGGTTCCAATACTTTTGGTGGGGACTGTATATCAACAACAGATGGTGCACCAACACAGATGGGATCCATTCTCATTGCTCCCCAGAAATTGAGCTTTTAACAGTTAAATGTTGCCCCTTCTATCTTCCAAGGGAGCTCAATGCCATAATCACCACTGCTGTCTACATACCTCCCAATGCAGATACAAAAGCAGCTGTAAAAACTCTGTCTCATTCCATAAATGAGCTGCAAACTATACATCCAGAGGGGGTTATTCACTGTTGCTGGGGACTTCAATCAGGCAAACATGAAAAAGTCCTCCCTCATTTTTTCAAACATGTGGACTTGCTACAAGGGGAACCAACATCAATAACACAAACATGTGGGAGCGTTCAAAGCATCCCCCCGCCCCCACCTTGGCTCATCTGACCACATCTCTTTCATGCCAATTCCATTATACAGATCCCTGTACATGTCTGTGTTACGAAAAACATCAGAGTCTGGGCGAACCAGAAACCATGGATGATGCCTGAGGTCTGAGCCCTGCTTAAAGCCTGGAACTCTGCTTTCAAATCTGGAGATGTAACTACTCTCAGGTCTGTAAGAGACAATCTGAACAAAGCAATCAGATTGGCAGAGGGCACACGAACAAAAAAAAATCCAGGGTCACTTTAATGATCACAGGCCCCTGAATAGAGACACAGCTCTGAAACTGTGGCAGGAAATCCAGGCTGTCACGGACTATAGGACTGCTCACCAGTCCTGAGACAACAGTATGGATTTCCTCAACAATAACTTTGCTGTGCCTTCATGCTATAAAACCTCAGCCATCATCCCTGTTCCAAAAACACCCACCATCACTAGTCGGAGCGACTACGAGCCGTTATATACCAGATACCAAACTGACTGGGGTCTGTTTGCGAGGAAATCCAATTGCAGAGTGTTGTATTTAAACCCAAGAGTGTTGAGTCTGCTGAACAGTTTCATGGGGGAGATTGTGTTGAATGCTGAGCTGAAATCCACAAACAGCATTCTGATGTAGGTGTGAGTGCATTTAGGCTGCGTGGAGGGCAGTGGAGAGGGCATCCTCTGTGGATCTGTTGGTTCTGAAAGCAAACTGGTGAGTGTCCAGGCTGGCTGGGATGTTGTTCTTTAATGCTGAAGAACCAGTTTCTTAAAACACTTCATCAGAATGAGGGTGAGTACCACAGGGCGATAGTCGTTCAGACTACTACTACCTTATCCTTCATTTTGTATTTTGACCTACAAGAAATATGTGTCTCCTCCCTGAGCATGTTTTAAACAGGCCATATTTCACCATTTAAAAAGATGCATACTTTAACGAACTCCTCCTAGAGAATTAATCCGATCGACTTTTGCTATGTAACTGATGTACCGATATAGTTTGGTATTGAGTTAATTAATTGAAAGTTTCCATAAAGTCCTGTCAGCGTTTGAGAGGGACACGGTGCTGGTTGGTACTGCTGAAGAACTTTGTAAAAAATTCAGGTTCAGTTATTTGGACATATTTTGGTTTTAAAAGATCAAATTTTCAGAAAAAAAACAATGCCATCTGTAGAGAATGCCAGAAATAGGTTGGATCCAAAGGCGGATGCAAGTCGAATCTTCTCCACCATTTACAACAGCGCCATAAACTGCAGTATGAAGAATGTGTTAGTCTTCGTGATGCTGTTACAACCCTATTCGCAAAGTTTTCACAGCCCGAAACATCTTCTGCCGCAAAACAATGTGTGTTGGAAGTGTCATTTACTCAGGGGTTGCCTTACGAGAAGAAAAGTGCCGCGATATAACTAAGGCAGTGGCCTACCACATGGCTAGTCATATGGTCCTTATTGCAACAGTGGAACAAGAAGGTATTTGAAGGCTGCTAAAAAAAAAGACCCAACATACCAGTAAACCAGTCGCAACAACTTAGCAAAAAAAGCGCTGCCAGAAATGTACACAGGTCAGACAGAATCTTACGGCTCGCAGAGTTTAATCATTTTGCGCTGACAACCGATATATTGGTAAGCAAGACATTTCATTAAAGACTGGGAGATGAAAACTGCGTGTCTCTAAACCAGTTATTTTCCACAAGATCACACAGGAGAACATATAGCTGAAGCCCTGCAGGATGCCCTTACAAACCGATGAAAAGGGAATGGTTTCTAGAACAACCGACAATGCTAGCAACCTTGTCAAAGCAGTAGAGCTGAAGAAGTGGCTGAGCATACAATGCTTCTGGGCCATTTCTCTGTGTAAGAGAATTGTCAACAGCTTCTCCTACAGCTGGAGAAGAAGAAGAGAGTTGGCTGAAGTTCAGATTCAGCTGGGTCTGCCAACTCTTAAGCTCATCACCGAGTGAGCCACCCACCAGGGATCAAGGCAGCAAATGATTTAGAGGTTACTAGAGCAGGAGGACCACTCACCAAAGTCCTATCCTCTGACAAAAAGTCCAGGCATCTTGTCCCTACCTGGCAAGACACAGAGGTCTTGGAGCGGTCCAAAAGGCTCTGAAACCCTTTCAGGACTTCACTGATGCTCATGGTGAGGATAATGTCACCCTCTTATATGTCCTGTGTTACAACTTTTCAATACAAATCTCTTGGCACATGAAGAGGGTGATAGCGAGCTGTGCAAATCAATCAAAACCTGCATTGTGGATTGCCTCAATGCCAAGTATGCTGACTCTGCTGGCTGTTCAGGGCAACTGTCAGCCTAACCCAACTGTGCCCGTGTGCCCGAGCCTGCAGACCAAGAAGCAGCAGTGCCTCCAACAGCTAAGAAGAAGAAGTAGTTACTAGCAAGCTTCTTCAAGCAGAGCACAGCAACTAGCTCCACGATGACACAGAGGGAGGCAACTGAAATTTAACTTTCAAGTATCTTGTAGGCAGTTAGGGTAGAGAGTGATACAGATCCTCTGAAATGGTGGAAGGAACAGGAAATGGTCTTTCCAGCCCTGAGCAACCTGGCAAGGAAGTATCTATTGCCACCAGTTAGGTTATATATTCTATATATATATATATATTTCGTTTACACATTCATATATTGTGTAGCACCACTCTAGGAGGTGCAAAGGCAATCATACTACTGAAGGTATAACTAAAGGCAAATACAGTAAACACAGTTACAACAGATGGATGCTCAGATTTCTATGATTTAATTGGTTCACTGGCAGTTGATGTAGTTTAACACAGACCAATTCGAAATGTTTCTTTTTAATCTATGGGTGTTTATATTTTTACTTCTTTAATTTTGATATTTTAATTTTAAACATCTATAGTCATCTCTTACTGAAAAAGAGGTTTGGATAAGGGTGTTCTGAGTGTCAGTGGGGCCCTA
>JAPMOB010206367.1:0-23077 GCA_029875015.1 Lepomis gibbosus | reverse complement strand
TGTGTGTGTGTGTGTGTGTGTGTGTGTGTGTGTGTGTGTGTGTGTGTGTGTGTGTGTGTGTTTGTGTGTGGGCCTCCGGCCAGCTGAGGTGTTTGCTCGGCTCAGAGTGATCTCCCACTGTGGTCACTGCAAGACTCACACACATACGCACACACACACACACACACACACACACACACTGATGACTGAATTGTCCTGCTTGGCAGCTGTTGCAGGTCCCTACAGATCACTCAATACCAGACTGGCTTTGTGTATGAATGTGTGTGTGTGTTTGTCTTTAGTGACCACCAACCTCTTGCTTGTGGCACTAAAGAAAATCTGCTTCCTCTCAGCATGTGCTCTTGTCTCATCAGGGATTTCAGACATAAGTGTGCGTGTGTTTGTGTGAGTGTGTGTGTGTGCGTGTGTGTGAACTGTGTTCTTCCAGGAAAATTAAAGCACATGTATTGTTAGTAAAAAGTAATAAGTTAAGAATTTTATGTCAAATTACTGTTTCCAGCTGACTATGGAGTTTGTTCATTTTTAAGTGAGCGTATCACTGTTCACAACGCCATGATGGAATGGAACTGCTTTAGACTGCTTCAGTTCAGTCTGAAGTTGGTTCAAAAGTTCAAATGTCCCCTATCTGAAACAGTGTTACAGCACAATGATAGTTTCTGTGGAGTCACTTATTCATTCAACAAGGATTAAAATCCTGTCTATCACGGTTAATCTGACCATGACGCTCTCAGTCACCACTGAGGAGACCAACAACGATAAAAGCTGCTGATTTCACCAGTGATAATGATGATTTTGAGCTTGAGGATAAGATGTTAAGATTTGTTTGTTTACATACTAGACTCCAATGCTAACTGGACCAGATCCTAAAGTAACTGGCCATTCAGACTGAAAACAACAATGCAGTGGTGGATGAGTGTTGCTTCCTACGAGAGTTGTTAGGTCACTAAGGTCAGTTTGAGTGATAGATCCCTTAGTTAGAAGTCTTATCAGACAGCAAAACATCCATATTACAACGTGAGCTACCCAGAATGTGTGCTTGCCTCTGTGTGATTGGCCAGCGCAGCGGATTACCACTTGACATCGCTTGACCTCCCAACAAAAGTTGATCCAGGACAACAACCTGCTGTGGCCACACAGTGGCCTCAGCGAAAGGAGTAAGCGGGTGGCATGTTTGTCATGCAGCGCTTACGTCTGTCTAAACATGGGCTATCTTGTATGGACACATTTATCTGTTGCTGCTTAACAGCGTGCACTTGGCAGAATCTTCATGAAATCTTTGTAGTTATTTATAAAAATCAATTTGTCGTGAAGGGGAACAGTAGTTTATGAACATAAAGCAAAGGATACAGCATGTTATCTAGTGTGTAAACTATGAGTTTGATAAAGGATGTAATCAATCAAATAGCTACAGCCTGCAGTGACAGTGACGTCAAAATCAACCTGAAATGGCCACATAAAATCTGATTAAGGTTCACCAATCTGCAACAGATTAGTGGTTGAACAAAAGTTTCTGCATTCTGGGTTTCAAGTGAAGGACCATAAGCTGAGTCATTCTGTAATGTATGTGTGTGCAAACCTCTCTCTCTCTCTCTCTCTCTCTCTGCTCACATAAGTGTTGTAATTTGGATGCTCTGTAATTTCACCGTGGTGGACATGGCGGCCTACCAAATGGACACACACACACACTCAGCCATACACACGTGCACACACACTGGATCATTGCTACGGTGCGCCTGGATGCATCTACAAAGGCCGGTCCATTTAATTACATTTATAAACACAGTTTAAAGGCCCTGGCTGTGCTGTTAGAACGGACTTTATGAGTTACATTACTGTGTGTGTGTGTGTGTGTGTGTGTGTGTGTGTGTGTGTGTGTGTGTGTGTTTGACAAAGAGAAAGAAAAGGAAACTTTGTCACATGGCAACTATAATGGGTGGTTAGATGGACACGGACACACACACGCAGACACACACACCTACACACACACACACACACATACACACAAGCACACGAGTAGGTTTCTGGTGAGAGAGTTGCAGATAGCACAGTCTGTAGCACAGCAGGAGTTCCAAATACAGAGACAGAAGGTATTGATATATCAGACACGCACACACACACACACACAAACACACACACATAGGGACAGACGGTATTGATATTTTTGCTCATCAGCCTAGAGTGTATGGCTGTTCAGCAGGACCACACAGATCTACACATTCTTGCGTACATCCATGCACACACAGCATGTAATCAGACAGGCTCGATAATCCATTGTTGTTTTTGGTAATTCAAATGCGTTCATAGTTCTTTCTTCCATAAAAATACCAGATGATTATTGTCGGGCCTGGAGGCTTCTATTTGCAAAAGTTGTTTGGAGATATTTTAAGTCAAACTGATATGGGTTTTACCAGTGACAGGATTTTTGCTTTTCACCTTGATATTCAAGATCCATAAATCTGACATCTTCAAGGTCGATTAAATTGCTTCCTTTGACTGATGAAAAGGTGTTTTTGCAAGTGTCAGTCTTTTATTCTCAGAACTTTATTTTGTTGGAAAGAATAGCTAACACTCCACTGTTTCTATGAAGCACATAAAGATCTTTTCAGATACATTCAGGCCTTTCAGTTTCACATCAGTATGTTCCCATGCATGCTAGTGTCATGCTAATCAGTTACTGTTTATTTGGTTGTAAAACCTAGTTAAGCCCTTATACCACTTTTGTTGAACCTGACTATGTTAGCTGGAAAACTCTGGGATATAAACACCTTATTCACCCTTTTTGCACAGGAGCCTCTTTGATTCAGTTGTTGTTGACGATACGTTTGACCCTTATCTTTCATTAAGATGAGTAACAAGATGAAGTCAAATCTGACAGAGGCTGGGAAATGTCTAAAAAGGATATTCTAACCATAACCATATATGGGCGTGCATTAACAGTGGAAAGTTGATTGGATGTTGACATGTCGGACAAGTGCTTGACAGATGTAGATAACCACAAACCTGGATCATTGAAATCACGCAAACAGGGAGATGTAAAACCAGGTTCCTCTATGTTCTGTGTAAACATCGCACCCCAAATATGATCAAAACAAGACTCTCAGCAGGGATGCTTGCACACATGTTAACGTGATTATTTCTTGGTGAGTAGTGTAGTCCTTGAATTGCATCTACTTTAATTGAACAACAGGCCAGTATGCTTTGAACTAACTAGACTGACATCCTAGAATGTTTAAGGGCAAAATTGATTATACCTTTTTTGAATGGCCACACTTAAAAGGCTGGGTGAAAAGCCTGCTGTCATAGCCCCGCTGCATCACACTGCCTTCCCGACTCATCTCCCAGAATGCTCTCTTTTAAGGGAATGAAGGCAATGAATCAAATCAATACAAGTGTGGATTTTGGCACGCACTTTCGGACAGTCTCTCCATGAAAACGTTCTTGGTGTTGGGTTTACATGCTAAAAGTGATGAAGTAGTTGTGCAAAGACTGAGAGCTTAAAGCTCTGCCTACTTTCACACCTCTGTATACCTTGCCAGTCTCTGCATAACATGGGCATGCTGGTTGGATTGTGTGCCTCGGAAAGTCGTCAAAAGCAGCTCCCTGTGTCTTCGCTGCTGAAAAGCAGTTTTCAGACTTTTTCAGGAAACTTAGGCCTTCATGCAACACTGTTCCCTCATAATGCTGTCTAATAACAGCACCATGAATGGTTCCTTGAATACCTAGATGAGGTCAAAGGCCAGCAGTTACAAACACCACTGTACATTTATGGGATGCAGAAATAAAGTATTGTCATTTGTCAAAGAAGTAGGGTCATGCCTTCTCGAGGGAAGGTCGACAATCAGCTCAGAATGTGGTGTGACTGCACGACAAGGAACACTGATCACTACCCCTTATTCACATATTGTAAGGTAGTTTCTGTAGTTTGTTCACCCCCTTTCATGATTACACAACCATTCTTTGCATCAAAATTGGCATACTCTTCTTTTAACTGCAGTGTCTGAAGAAGTTGCTTTGATCTAGATGGCGACTTGTAGCCAGTAATAGAGGCTGATTTCCTTCCAAGCAGAGCGCCGGCTTTTTGAGCAATTGCAGTCATGTTGTTATATGACTATCGCTCCCTTCATTGAGCGGACAGTACACCAGCTGCTACTGTTTGCATTCCAATTGTTTGCTGTCCAGTTAGCAAAAAAGCTTGAGCCTAGAGGGGGAAATAATTTGGGGAAAGGAGGATAGTCCAGATCCCTTCTTTTTGGACCGGAATGGGAGTTGTTGTAGAATTTAGCCCAGTACGTTGGTTTAACAGTTTATGATGCCAAAATAGCAATTACATGAAATTTGTGACCATTGAATAGGATGCCACCCAAGTATGAAACAATGTTCTTATTTTTATTGGTAGGCCGGATTTCACAACAACCTTGTTTTTTTAACTTTGACCACCATGCGTTTTTGAGTTTAACCAACAGGGTTTACAAAATGGTTTCATATATATGCCCAAGGGTCACTGAATTCCCCGACCTCAAACAAGAACACGCAGTTCTGAAATTGAAAAACAAGAAGAGACATAATTAGGGTAACAAGATTTTCACATGACAACAATGACATGGTTGAGTGTTTCTGGATAGTAAAACAGACTGTTGGGGTAGAAGCAGAAAGCCACAACTGTTGCACTTCAGTGGGTGATGATGGAGAGAGGATGGAGGGGAGTCAGGGGGGAAGGCTGGGTTGTGACAGTGGAGTCGTTAATGTCCATATCCTGCAGAGACCATTTGAAAATAATTTTCACTCCCAGAGTCATGAAAGAGTTTTTATTTAAGCAGGGCAGTGTATCGGTTACAGTACAAATGTATAGTGGGAGTCATGAGATATGAGTGTGACCGTTGATCAGCAAGCAGTTATATGTGTCACTGCAAATACATTTGGATCATAAAGGAGGTAGAGGGGAGGTGAGGGTGAAACAGACCTGAACGGAACTCATTATCACACAATAATTGTCGCAGTTCATATTATTTCACCCGTTTTCCCATCGTAATTACTGTCAAGTGTGACCATGAGATTATTGCCCATATGACATTTTGTGAACTGCTGGTAATTTCCCTTATTCTAAAGAATTATTACAAACCATTTCAGTGGTATTTCATTCAGTCAAAAAACATTGCATTTGCCCTTTAACGACTTTAACCGTTGTGTATTCTGTAGTAAACTTAATACTGCCAGCTCAAATGTGGTTATAATATTGTAGTCCATATGACGTACTTTAGTACGTCATATGGACTCATATGGAGCAATTGTGTTCTGTGTTGGCTAAGCATGCTAGGAATAAAGACACTGCATTTGTTCTTTTGCTACCTTAAAATTATTTTCTAGTGAAACGCCCAGGTAGCCCTTTAAGGTAAAGCAGAAGGTGATCAGGGGCGAGCAGTGATGCCCAGATGTAAATATAAGCAGCAGATCCTGAAAGCCTGAGGCTCAGATAGAAATCCCAAATTGTATTAAGGGACATTGTCCCTCACTCCCAGTATGCGTACCTAATCCTGTTTCAGCAGTGTTCCATTACCACAATTACTATCATCTCACCCAGAGGTGGACCCAGCCAAGGGCAGCACCGGAGAGCCAACGATGGTTGGAAAGAGAGGGGGGAGGATGGAGAAGGCATGGGATGGAGGGCTGTAAATGAGACAGTCCGACATAGTACAAAGAAAAGTAGGGTGCGAGAGAAAAGATAGGAAACCGGGGTGCAGAGAGGGAGGATGAAGAGACAGAAGGAAGGAAGTTACAGCGAGATATTATTGCAAGGTTTGGACAATAAAAAGAGAACAACCTGAGAATGTAGAGATGGATAAAATTCATATAAGGCCAGTAAGATAGGGGTAGGTCTGTCTTATAGCTGGTAGCCAAGACCTGGCATTCATTTTTATTTCCCAGCTGGATGGAGAAGAATGTAATGATGGCAGTCCAGCTATTATTTATAGCAGTTTACAGGACAGAATGACTGGCTGGAGAACAAACGTTTATGCAGGCTGATGATCTGAGGTGGCTTCATTATAGGGAATTTCGATAATGTAAATGTATTTGGCCTTATGTGCTGCCATCTTAAATGTCCAGATAGTACCACACATCAGCTCTAATATACCCCTAAACAAACAGGCCTGATATATCCCAAAAGACAGCTGATGTGTATGCAGTTCTGTGTTCACATTTGCAACATTTCCATAAGTGGACATGTTCCACACCTGCACACTAGAAAGCAAAATGGCAACCTTTCGATTTTGATTTTCTCAAACATGTGCAGCCTAAACACATGTACTTGTGGATGTTCATGGACACGAGCAGTTGATGACATTTATGTCAAGCAGACTTTTACTTCTGCCACAACAGAATGACTCTTTTAGACGAGGTGAAGGCGAGGGGATCTTTCTCATTGAACTGTTCAAGCTAAAAAGGGACTTTTGAGGAGTATCATTTTGACACTGTTGCTATTTTGGCCTGCAGGACGGGCTTTGATGCATCAAGGCACTGGCATTTTCACAGTATGTTGCATTGTTTCATTTTGACATGAACTCAGTAACGTTAATTGTAGTTGTAGTTTTGTATAAAACACTGGTTAGAGAGGTTAGACATGGCTGGCATAGTTGACGAATGTTTTAAAATCAAGAATATGTAAAAGGGGAAATTGTTCATAACTGCTAAAAAAAAAAGTTTTGGTTAGGCATGGGGACACTCGGAAAGTAAAGCTTCCAGTGCGTTTTGGCCTGAACAAATCCCCATTTTCTGGATGTGCCACACTTCCTTTTGAGAGGGATGGATAGAAGGGAAGTTGCTGCACACACACACTCTCTCTCCCTCGCACACGCACACACACAAAGGAGTCGTGAAACATGAGCCAAACTGCCTCACTGCCTCCCTCTCCCATCTAGCACCACATAAGTGTCCAGGCAATGCCCTTGGCTTAATAGGGCTTAATGCCTGTGCTTGTCACTGTAGCATGGCTGGTATTGAGTGTTAGGACATTTCTGAAACTGTGCGTGTGTGTGTTCTCTGGAGTCTCACTAGTGGCTATATGGCTTTGACATTTACCCCAGGTAAAGAACCGGATGCTATTATTTACCCCCATCTTCCCTCCCTCCTTTCTCTTCTCTTCCTCTTTCTTCCTTAACATTCCTGCTGTATCCAAATGTAAAAGTTTCAGCAGGTATTTGTCACCTCTATCTAAACTTAAACCAGACGGATTACTTCTCCTATCTCATTTATTTCTTTCCCTTTCTCTGATTCTATCTATCTTCATCTCCCGTTCTCCATTGCGCTTTCTCACTTCATTTTTCTACCTCCCAGTGGTGGAGAGTTTGCCTAATGAAGTGGCTGATGGGAGTATATTACAGAGAGACAGAGTGGAGCGGTCGCCTACTCTAAAATCCATTAACCTTACTGTTTCAATCAGCGTGCAGACAAGTCTGAGCTACGAGTCAAAACGGAGCATATTAGCTGTAAGAGTTACATTACTGTGCATTACACTTGTTTTGCTCAATATTTTGCCCACATCTTTGTCTGAAAACACAAATCCTTCTTTTACTCTATTATTATTGTGCTTTGAATATTTTAAATTCTACAAAGTTAACAAGCCAAGTTTTTATCCCTTTGCAGTATTTTCCCGGGTGACGCAGATTTAGTTATATCAGGATGTAGTACAAAAATCTGTGCATATGCAGCCTCACCCTTTCAATGCATCCATTTTCATGCACTTCTAAATAACTTCAGGTACTTGGAGGTCTTGGAGTATCAATCAGCACAATCAAACATTTGAGGACAAACTTTATTTCTCCTTTGCAAATTGAAGAAGTTAAGTGAACCAATGTTTGACATCCTCTCCAGAAAGAACTACTGTATAGTGCAGCAGCTTATTTTGACCAATATGTATGTTTATTGTTAGGCCACAGCCTCTAGTGACATGTGACATTTTGTAAAAACTAAAAAAGTCCATGTACAGAAGTGGGTGGGATGGATGGGTCAAACCGATGGGCCATTTACCCTGGAGACTAAGGTTCCCATGTGACACATGGTTTCACAAGGAACCAGTGTTGGACAGTAACACATTACTTTTTCCAGTAACTAGTATTGTAACGGATTCATTTTCTAAAACAGTAATATTATTACAGTTACTTATGTTATTCAAGTCAGCTGACAGCCAAAAACTATAGGAAGAATGGAGAACGAGGGAGAGGGGTGTTCTTTCCACAGCTGTCGTAAAAATACTGAATTCTGCTCTTATGCATACGCTACATGTGCAGAAAAACAGCTGTTCAAAATCAGGATTTACTTGCTTTATTTTTTTTTTTTTTATTCCCCCCCCCCCATTTCCAACAGTCACATATGTTGTTTTGGGACAACTGACATGTCATATAGGTGTGAGGATGTGTTGATTTTGGGGTGTGACCTCTTTAAAAAAATGACTAGCTGCACTATGTCTCCAAGGTGTGACCAGCTCAACCAAAGAATGACCTGAATGCATTTTAAAAGGCCTGAAATGCCTACATGGATCCAGCAATAGATTAAAGAATAGAGCTAAGTATGCAAAAAACAACATCATTTCTAGCAGAAATATGTTAATTGTCCACTTCCTGTCCTATCAATAACCTTATGACTCCTCAGATTTGCTTTGCATCCCCTTGTAGGGGTTCAGACCACAGTTTGGGAAGTGTTGTATGAAACCATGTGCATGTGTTTCAGAGGAGGGAGGCTCCAAACTGGTCTATCAAAGTATTTATTCAGCAATGATAATATACTAATTCTGCCTTTCTTCCATATTTAGTTAACTGTTTAATGTGATTCCCTACACATTGCTGTCCAACCATATATGTTTGCTCGACTTTTTTTAGTTTGCAGATGTTAGACTGTCACCTTAGTGAGAGAAACATTTTTCTTGTTCAAACCTACAGTATTTGAAGCAACAGAAAGGCAGATTTCCACACCACGTACCTGGTCGATGAAGGTTTATCCAGCAAGGTGCCCCCATGCTGGATAAATGATGGTTCCCATATGAAACAGAATGTGTACCGATAGGATAACCCATCTCCTTATTCAACCAAAGGGGGGAAAGCGCACTGTTATTGTCAATACCGTCGGTGTCCAGGATTAGAGTGGTTCAAAAAAGCTGAATAAATTAATAAAGCCTCACTGGTCCTGATAATGCAAATGATATTCACAGGTTAGATCCTGTGCAGGTGGCCACAATTAGTGGTAATTTGTGCCTATTTTAATGATCCATAATTTAGCTGCCTTTCCAAACTGTTGGTCATGTGGGATATGTGTGTGTGTGTGTGTGTGTGTGTGTGTGTGTGTGTGTGTGTGTGTGTGTGTATAAAGACAAACAGAGAGAAAAAGGGGGACGGTCAAAAAGAAGGAGGGGGAAAATCAAAGAAGGGAAGGAATGTTCCCCTACACACTGAAATGCATGTAATAGGCAGGACTACCATCTACACACAGGCACTTGTCGGGGTTCTTTCCCACTTCTGTACTATCAGTGTAAATAAGTGTTTGTGTGTATGTTGTGTCCCATAGTGTGAGGGAAATTACGTCTCTTTTAAATAACACACACACTCACACTCAGAAGAACACGTGCAAATGTTATCTTTGCAGATACAGTATGTGTTGAATCAGATTTTTTTTTTTTTACTACAACCTCTTTGACTTTCTCTTTCTGGTTGTCGGAGGTATATAATTGCGGCGTGCAGATGAATAAAAGCTTCCTTCTAAACCGTGGCATCCTTTTAGTGTCACTGCTAATTTTTCATTTTCGTTCTGCCAGTAATTAGCAGGTGATACATCCCAATTTGTGTGTATTTTTACAACCCACTTTACCTGTTTACATGTTAATGGGATGTTTTATAATTTATTGTTCACAACACGTTACAACAAAATAGCTTTTTAGCAAAAAATTCATCTGAGATAATTAGCATCTATATTACGACCCCAAGAATGACATTCGTTTATTCTGATTTTCCAATAATATGTCAATTCATTATGTATGGCTACTTTTGACATTTTTGGATGTTGGTATAATTGTTGTTATCCCATAACTATCGCTATTTCTATCCGCACCTAAAAGGCAACTTTGCATTTTGACAAAGATTTTAAATATTTTAATTATAATACAAACTTGATTCATTTAGATATATTTGGAGGCTATCTTTTATAGTCATTCATGCTTAAACTAATGAATTTCTGGGGTCTCCAGATGCACCTGCAAAAAAGATAACTCTATATGAAAGTATATTCCCATATATTGTGAATGCTTTAGTTAGTATCTAAAACAGGTGTCTATGAAAGTTTCAGAGTAGCCTTCCCTCACAGCAGCACCCCTAATCCTAACCCTGAAATATGTTTTCTCAGCTCTGTTAGTGATAGTGATGGTTAATAGTGTCAACTAAATGCTTAGAATGCTTGTGTATGCATGTATAAATGTGTATCTCTGCTTGTTCACTTCGTCAAATGCGCCAACATTTTACTGAGTTTAATAGTGAAAGGCTCTGAGTGGCGACGACGGGGGTTCGTCTGTCATCTAATCTTGTAAACGAGCTGATGGCAGTCCGTTCGGTCCCTTAATAAGATTACACATGCACTGCGGGTCCCACCACAGGTCATCATCGCTGAGGCCATTCAAAGGCAATTATTGTTTTAAATGTTCCTCTTGTCGCCATCTCAAAGTGACTCTGCGTGCTTCACTGAGGGAAGAAGCTTTGAGGCAGACTGAAGGGGTTGTTTTTCCTCTTCAGTTGGAGCCTAAATGTTTTTACACTCCTACTGTTTTACTTTTCTCAGGCAGCTGGGGTGTTCTATTCTATCTGCGTGAATGGAAAGTGTGTATGTGCATTTGTCTGTGGGGTGATCAGCGTTGGTAGGAGTACGAACAGTACATAAAGGGATTTGACTCTAGAATACAGCGTGCATGAATAAACTTGCATATATTAGACATTCATTTATTATTATAATTTATTATTTCAATAATTATTATTTTATTTATTCTTTTGTTGCAAAAATGCAAAATCATTTCTGAGACAGTAATTACTGATTGGGTTTTACCCTAAACCTATAAATCATCATTCTTAACCTTTTCTCAGCTAAATTTAAAAAACAAACAAAACAAATTCCTGGTTCATCAGATATATATTTTTATGTATTGATTCTGTTGTTACAGAAATGAGGAAGCAGTTGTTTAAAGGCCTAAGGGATTCTTCTTGTTGCCCCTCCTGCATGTGTGTATGTGTAGTCGTCAGCAGGCCTCTGTTTTGGTAGATCAGTGGGAAGTGGCAGTCCGCTGGGATAGCCCTGTTTCTTTGTTCTCCTGCTGACAATGGAGGACTCACAGTCAGTCTAAAGGGAGAAATAATGTCCCAGAGCAGTCTGGGAGAAGAACAAATGCATACACACACACTACTTCTCACATGCTACTCATGTGGGGCATGACCTCAATAAGATCTACTGTTGTATTTGCAAAGCCCTCAACACCATGTGCCGACCATTTTTAAAAGCTGTAACAGTTAGGCCTAAGGTTCAAATAAAAGATTGGTTCTGCCAAGTTGAACAGAGTTTTCCTTCATGGATTTCATTCTGTACACAGAATGTTTATGTAGTGTTTGAACATTTCAAAATGAACCGGATTGCAGCATTTGAAAATCCTTGATTTTACTTTAATTGAAATTGATATTAAAATTAATCATTCAGTATTTACAGCTGAACAGACTCTAATATAGGCTGATACATACAGTAATACCTAATATACAGTCTGGATGATATTAAAGGGATTTTAATATATTAATATTCCTCCTAACCCGATTCTTTCTTCTGTGTCACAACAGGAAAGGAGGAGCCGACCACCTATACCTGCACTACATGTAAGCAGTCATACGGCAGTGCCTGGTTCTTGCTGCAGCATGCTCAGAACACCCACGGCTTTCGTATCTACCTAGAGAGTGAACATGGCAGCCCACTCACCCCACGCATGGGTGGGCCATCCTCCCTGGGTGGGGGCGCAGACTGCCCTTCTCAGCCTCCTCTTCACGGCCTCCATCTGCCTCCTGATGCAAGCCCCTTCAACCTCCTCCGCATCCCTGGCTCAGGCTCAGGTGGAAGGGACAGCATTGGGGTAGGGGGTGGAGTTGGTGCCGGTGGCACTGCTGGTGGGGGCCATCATCAGCGTTTCCCTCCCACGCCACCCCTCTTCAGCCCCCCTCCAAGGAACCACCTGGATCCCCACCACCTGAGCCCAGAGGAGCTGGTGCTGGCAGCCCACCATCCGAGTGCCTTTGACAGGGTGCTGCGCCTCAATCCTCCTCTGCCCCTGGACCCCCCTCCGACAATGGACTTCTCACGGCGGCTACGGGAGCTGGCGGGCAACACCTCAGGGTCCACTCCCCCGCTATCTCCCAGCCGGCCCAGCCCCATGCAGCGCTTGCTTCAGCCATTCCAGACAGGAGGAGGAAGTGGAAGCACAGGAGGTGCAGGGGGTAGCAAACCTCCATATCTTGCTACCCCGCCCCCTCTTCCAGGCTCCATGCAGTCACCTGTGGGTTCTCAGACCACTCCTCCTACCCCTCTCCCCTCAGCAGGGGCAACACCCTCCTCCACCACCCCCTTGAAATCAAAGTGTTGTGAGTTTTGTGGCAAGGCCTTCAAGTTTCAGAGTAATCTAATAGTGCATCGGCGCAGCCACACAGGAGAGAAGCCGTACAAATGCCACCTGTGTGATCATGCTTGTACACAGGCTAGCAAATTGAAACGCCACATGAAAACACACATGCACAAATCCTCCTCTCCAAACACAGGCAAGTCAGAAGATGGGCTTTCAACAGCCTCCTCACCAGAGCCTGGCACCAGCGAGCACATTGGCAGTGCAAGCAATGCCCTCAAGTCAGTGGTGGCCAAGTTAAAAAGTGAGAATAACCGCATGCTACGCGAGAATGGAGAGGAGGAGGAGGAAGAAGAGGAGGAAGAAGAAGAGGAAGAAGAGGAGGAAGAAGAGGAGGAGGAAGAGGAGGAGGAAGGAGAGGAGGAAGAGGTGCAGAATGGGGAGAGGGCAGCCAGAAGAAACAACAACAGTTATCACTTTGGTTTGAGCCTTGAGGCAGCACGTCAGCATGAAAACAACGGTGGTATAGGAAGCCGACTGGGAGGAGTCGCTGAAGAGGGTTCCATCCCTCGCTCACTTCCCGAGGTGATGCAGGGGATGGGTCTGGCTGCTAGCATGCAGCACTTCAGTGAAGCCCTCAGCGCACACAAACGGAATGCCATGGCCCAGGAAAACCACCTGCACCACCACCTCAACCGAGACCATCACCACAATCGCGAGATGTGTGATGGGGACTCAGTGTTGGAAACAGATCGTGGGGAGGAGGGCTCTGTCTCCACCGTCAATGGGCGGGGAGCATCCCCTAACGAATCTGCCTCTGTTGGCCTCTCTAAGAAACTGCTTCTGGGTAGCCCCAGTCCACTCAGTCCTTTCTCAAAACGCATCAAGCTGGAAAAGGAGTTTGACCTGCCCACTCCCACAATCCCCAACACAGAGAACGTCTACTCACAGTGGCTGGCTGGCTATGCCGCCTCTCGACAACTCAAGGACCCTTTTCTGAACTTTGGGGATTCCAGACAATCGCCCTTCGCCTCTTCGTCCGAGCATTCTTCAGAGAATGGCAGTCTGCGTTTCTCGACCCCTCCGGGGGAACTGGATGGCGGGATGTCGGGCCGCAGTGGCACAGGCAGTGGGGGCAGCACACCCCACCTCGGTGGTCCTGGGCGACCTAGCTCCAAGGACGGCCGCAGGAGTGATACTTGTGAGTATTGCGGCAAGGTGTTCAAGAACTGCAGTAACCTGACAGTGCACCGACGCAGCCACACAGGAGAGAGACCATACAAGTGTGAGCTGTGTAATTATGCTTGTGCCCAGAGCTCCAAACTTACTCGCCACATGAAGACCCACGGTCAGGTGGGCAAAGACGTGTACAAGTGTGAAATTTGTCAGATGCCCTTCAGTGTCTACAGCACCTTGGAGAAACACATGAAAAAATGGCACAGTGACCGTCCTTTGAGTACCGAAATAAAGTCAGAGTAGAAGGCCGAACTATGGGACCTTTCCTAGCAGCTATGTCTGCCATTAGTCCCCTGTTTATTCCAAGCCCCTTGTAGATTTGCCCCAACCCTAACACTCCACTTTCGCCAGTCTGGTGGAAGCTTAAGACCATGTGCTCTGCACCAGCACACCCCGTTTCCATTACCCATTGAATGCATGATCTGTATCGGGGCAATACTCTTGCATTGACGCAAAACTTCGAGCCTTTCTCTTGTGCAATAATTTACATGTTGTGTACTATTTTTTTTTTTTGAGTTTTCCTTTTCCATTTTAAGAATTAGTCAGCATGCATAGTATGTTTTTGCTAATCAAAAAAAGAAAAGAACTTGTCCCAGGTTGGTTAGTTGTTGAGTAAATGTGTTGCTGTTTTTCTCTTGTTCTGTTTTTTCTTTTTATTCTTCAAAAAGAGAAAAGACAAGAAAGATACATCCATGCTGCATACATTCTGTAACACATATCATGTACAGTTTTGTTTTGTAACATGGAAAGTGAACAGTCTTTGATTTGACTCTCTTCTTACCACCCTCGAAATGCACTTATTCTGATCTTTCTAAAAGATGCCATGTTCTCACAGGGTTAAAAAATCACACATTGGCTTCATGACTAAACTGAAAGTAACGACAGCCTTCAAATTTCTTTCAAAAAGACAAGGGTGTGCTATGAATTCAATTTGTACTATCATTTGGTAGAATAAGAAAGAGTGCCTTTGATATCTCAAGACTGCATTGGCCATAATCTTATCTGGTATAAGTTTGGGGTCACATTAGATAAAGCTAGAAGGTTTAAGCCACCCAGGTAAGGTCCTTGCATCAAGCACCTGACGGCTAAAATGGACTGTGACAACTCATGATGATCAGAGAGTTCTTGTAATCATCATTTAGCTACCTATTACATGTTCAATAGGCTATCTTTAATATGTGGATTTCATGACAAGCATGGTACAAGCAGTATTGTGTATATCTGAATTATTTGTAGTTTTGTTTCTGGTAAGGAGGTACTTTTGAGATAAAGGTAATCAGTAATGTACAATCCTGAATTTGAGGGATACAGTGCATGGCTGAGAAGTGTCATGTATCTGCGTTAGCACAAACCTACAACGCTGCTTCGATATGTCAGTGTGTGGAACAATGCATAAAGTAATATATGAGCTATATGAGCTCAAAGTGAGGCTAACTTTATTTGAGAGCATTGAAATAACTACAAGCTAGACAGACAGAAAACTACACGGAACTGGAAGATACGTACATATTACGGGGTTCAGAGGCAATCTCTTTCACTTTACATTTCTAGTATCAAAACAGGGTTATTAACTACGGATTGCAGAACAAAAGAAAGAAATAATTAGAACAAAATATATCTTTACTCCGGGGCTCTTGAAAAGAGTGAAATGCGATGATTTTAATCAGTATGCGTAGGCTAATGCAGGGCACATTTCTTTGTTTACTGTTGCTTTTCAACCCAAAAGGAGAGGTTTTTTTCCTTGTTGAGTTTCATTCAAGCTGTTCATAGTATAACACTCCACCTGGCAGTAGGTACTGACATCTCTGTTGCATTTCCCCACACTAATGCAATGTTGGTACATGGGTTGAGTCTAAAAGCTAGATTGTCATTTATAGGACAAGTGCACTGTTTCAATTTTCCCAGTTTACAAGTTTATGCTGAAGGGGAAAACGTTGTTGAAATGCTGTCAGATGACGAGGGTCCCATTGTTAAAAGCAGTGAAAGTTGAGACACATAATCTGTTGCCAGCAACTCCAGCCTCATGAACTTTGACCTTTGTACCCTTGCCGTTTCACCTTTGACCATTTGTCAGTTTGTTACCCCTAGAAACCCCAGTGCTTAGCCTGGGCTGAAAATTCACCCTGTCTGCAAGGTCTGTAAATTAAAAGGTTTGACGTGAGTTGAATAAATAACCAGCGCTCCTATATGGTTGCAAAATGGATGCAGCTCTCATTGGCCACAGCAGTACCAAACGTCCACATTTTTTAAGGAGCTGCATTGTGACTATATTACCATCTACACTTGAATAATCTATAGACCTTGCTGGCTAGACAAGAGACACTCAAATCTTGTTGCTTACACTGCGAAAATCTGTTTTTGTATAAATCTTCCTTTAATTATAGATATGAAAATAAACGTTTTTTGCAAATAACACTCCACTATCTTTAAGGGGAAACCGTATTTAAGTTTTGTTGTCGTTTCTCTTTTCCTCAGCGTCTTGGTGGTGTTCAAGACTCCGATCACAGTATATATGAAATGATAAAAAAAAAAGACAAAAAAATAACAAAAAAAAATCTGTGATGGTTTTGTATTTTATTTTGCCTTGGCTCTTCACAGCTCTTCAGGTTGAAATACAATTTGCATTGGGGAAAGGATTAAGATTATATATGAATATATAATAAAGAACTTAAAATATAGGAAAATGCACACTCATGTCGATTCCTATGCTTAAACACATTTATGGTCTACTTTTTCTGTATTTCTAGAACTGTATTTGAATTCAATGTTCACTTAGAGTAGGCACTATAGTATTTATATTGAGGCTCGTATTTTTAACTGTTGCTTGTTCTCTCTAAAGGTATTTACCATACCTTTTTTTGGTAGTGGAAAAAAAATCCCAAGCTGCCACGGTATATTTTTTTAATTTGGCAGGATAATATAGTGCGAATTATTTGTATGTTTAAAGAAATAAAAGGAAAAACCCCATAAAAAAGCAGCTAAAGTATGTGGCATTGGGAGGCGTCACAGGCCATCAGATGGCCGTCGCTCTGTTTCCTGTCCACAGAGGTGGTTGTACATATCTTCCTTAGTTTTTTGTTCAGACCTCCTTCCCCCTGCTGCCATTATTGTATGCAGTAATGCAAGCTGACGTCGGCCTGTTCTGTTGTGTGCTTCTGTCTCTCTCACCCCTCCCACCTGACTACATTCCAACATCAAGAGGAGAGGAAAAAAAATCATATGCAGTACATGGATTACGAAAAAAAAGCGTCAAAATAAATACATTTAAAAAGAAATTAAATGTTTTGCTTTTTTTTTCATTGCCAAATACTAAATGGTGCTTTATATTTAGATTGGGTATACTTTCATATGCAAAGCATATTTAAAAATGACCCGGGGGACGTGGAGAAGCCTGCTTGAGTTGAGACTTTTTTGTAAATGGCAATGCGGAATATTTTGTTATCAGCCTTTTCTATTCCTATTCTGAGAGCTGTTTGTTGTAACTTGAACTTGAACTTTATCTTTTACTATGGGAGTTACTATTTATTATTACCTATATGCTCTGTTCAAAACAGAGACATGGGATGGATCCTTATTTTTAGTTTCTTTTTATTTTATTTTTTATTTTTGGTTATAATATCATTTTGATTTTTTTTTTCTTTTGTAATGGTGGCCAGTGGTCATTGGACAAACCTAGCTCTTTAATTTCTGTTGTACTTGTTTGGGGTCTCTGTTCAGTTGTATTGGGAAAACCACTGTCTGTGTTTTCTGGCAGATGTCTGCATAATCCTGTTCACACACCCATTTTGTCCCTTTATCGAAAAACAATTAATAAAAAAAATGAAAGTATAACGGCACTTGTCGCTTATCTCCACTGTGTGTGTAAAGTTATCTCAAGTGTTTGTGCATGAATGTGTGTGTATGTGATTAATCCCCACATTCTTACGATTAGCATTACCTAAACTTAAAAATAAAACAATAAACAAAAATAAACTAAATCATTCCATATGGAGTGGGCTGAAAATGTGGGTTTTCATGTGCATTAATAAAACAGACACCTGCAGCGTCATCCTACATGTTGGTTAAATAAGTCCAGCTGGTTTTAACGCATGCCTTTTCGTGCTATGTATGTGTGTGTTCATGCATCGCACCATTTTCACTTACGTTGCGGTTATCTCAGAGCACACATGTGTACTATGCATGTCACTCCTCAAATACAGTCCAATATCTGTTGCTGATAATAACTGTTCCCTATGTGCTTTTCACCCTCAAACACACACACACACCCCCAACACACACACACATAACATACAGTATATGAACATCCATACGCTCCTCCTCTCACAGAATGTACTTCAGTAAACATCATTATATCCCTCTGTTTGCTCAGTATTCACAAAGCCTCATAAAGCTGTCAGGATCAATCAGCCCTATTTCCTCCATCCTTGGCTCCTTTCTGTTTAGCTCTCTCACACACACTTAAGTATCCTCAGAAAGCATCTGTACGCCCGCTATAGGACCACAATATTAGATTAAATAATGTGGATGTTATTTAATGTGAGGATCATCATTTAGACTGAGATAAATAAACTGCCCCTGATCTTCAGTATTTTGTTCATGCTGGAGATGAAGACAGTCTGCCTGACCGTCATAGTTCAACGCAGTGAGGGAAGGTATGTAATATTTAACAGAAAAGACTGAGTAAGGTGGTGGGTGGATGAAGGGCCAGACCCTGGACTTTGAACTAGGAGACCGGTGTTCGGTTCCTGCGTGAAACAAAAAGTCAACATTAAACATTTTTATTTAACTTACTTAGCACTGTCGAACATTCAGTGCTTTGATCGGCGGAGCCTGATGTTCAAATCATTTATCACCATTGTTGAACCTCACGTAGAATATTTTATCGTTTTTAAATGGTACTTGGAACAGACGCACAAATGCTGTTGTTGGCCACACAGCATGCACGCAAAACTCTGCTAAAAGGCTGGTGAATGGCAGGCGAGCAGAGAGAAAATGGCCAACATTAAGCCTAAACTTTACGTAAAAGTTACGTAAACTGTGTAAGTTACGCAAGTAACGTTAGTTCACTTAGGTGTTAACTGACGTACATAGCTATTTTAACCCAAACCATGGTCTTTTCCTAAACTTAACCAAATTGCAACGTTTCACAACTTTAATAACGTGCCGTTTCAAAATGGCAATGTTTCGCCACGCTAGCTTTTTATTTTGAAAGTCCAAAAATGGACGTTGCATTTTTATTGTCGTTAACTTTACCTGACACTGCATATTCATTGTTGCTAAGCATTGCTAACTTGACCGCAGAGCCCTAAACATCTAAAAATGATGCCAAAAGGGTACACCGGGTGTTACAGAGCAATGCCAAGGGCCGTAACCGAGCGTAATAATGTTCGTTGTTTAATTAGTCTCAAAACCTGCACACATAAAAAGCAAGCACCTGCATGTGATACAAGCTCACATAACAATATCCGCCAGTGGAAAAATATCTTTGCAAGGGAGCAATTCTGCTCCTCAAGCACAAAAGCACTACCTTTCTAACTGTTCAATGCGGCTCCGTTGTCAAGTTAACTTTTAAAGCAGGGATGGATTAGAAAGATCTTGGTCCTTTGATTGGCCACTTTGAATGCTGACCTTGACCTTTGATTGGCTGTTTGATTTGATCACTGACACAGTTGAAGACAGGACGTTGCTAGCATTGACCTTAACTAACTAAGGATTTGGGTCTACATTTTGTAATAGCAATGTAAACTACATGGATCATATATACCACCAGCCTATGTTATGTTATGTCTGTTTGGTAATGCAGGGATTTACATAATTAAAATTAAAGCATTCGCATACACCACAAAAACACACGAGTGGGCATAGACACCATATAGCTGGAAAATCTGTTGGGCATTCACTAGGCATGCATGTGATCTGCTCATAAACTATGCTCACTGCTGCCATTTTTGCAAAGTCCTTTTCTGATCTCACTTTAAAGCGAATACATGAAATAAAAGAACACACTTAAAACATAACAGGTTTTGGCAGCGCAGGTTTCTAGACAGACACTGTGGAGTTACTTTCTTCTGCTGCTGCTGCTGAGGTGCCCTTGACCAAGGCACTGATCCTCAACTGCTGCAGGAAGAGCGCCGTGGAAGAGCTCCCAGGTGTCAATGTATGGCACTGTTTGAGTGTAAAGCGGGGCGTCACTGTAAAATAGCACCAAACTCAAATTTCTCTGCAAGAACAAAGGCTACAAAAGGTCACAAAGAACATGTATAACTCACATTCAAAGCAATGATTTTTCATTAATGCGACTTAGTCTGCCAAGCTACCTTGAGGTCCCCGAGAGCCGCTGACTTTGAAAAGATTCGTTGTTGCAGAGGTTCATGTGTGTTGGACATGGGACGACTTTATTTCCCACATCAGGACCCACAAGTGGCAGCAGTTTCCTCTTTACTCCCTGTTAAACAATGCAACTAGCCACCAGCAGCACTGCCTGGGCAAATAAAACAAATCAGCACCATATTTTTTTACTCCCTCTCCCCTTTCCCCCCTTTTTTTCTCTCTGACACACACACTCTCTCTCCGTGAATTCATGGAGTTATAAACCTGTGAAGCGTTCAGGCCTTTTCTGCTTTACTGGGGCTCTCCTATGCTAGTTTATGTGAAAAGCATAATGCATTTGTCACCGTTATAAAATCTATACAACCATGACCTGCAGTCCCCCATAAACTCCCATGGATTTGTCTTTTGGCCTGGAGGGTTTTAACAACAAAAGATTCTCCAAAGAAAAAGCATGTTTTCACACTGCCCTTGTCACTGTATGGCCTTGACGCAACACAGTACCAATGGAATCTCGATAAAGGAAAGGAATGTATGTATGTGTGAGTTTGTGTGTTTTGTCTGTCTTTCTTCCTACTGAGTATACTTTGGTATCTGTGTACATTCTGTCCTACACCAGAAAAGTGCATTTTGTCTTGCCCAGCCTCTGTCCGCTATAAAGAAGAGCTACTTCTATATATTGAGCCATTTATTACACACTGACCACTGCGGTCTATAGGAACTGGCTGCAAAGTAAATGCTTCTTACTGTAATGGACAATCATTGAACATTACTTAGCACATATAATGGCCACAAGGCCAGTACAGCATGTCAAACCTAGTAAAGGAATAATGCATTGACATTGACCACAACACACTTAACCCCTCCTGTGTAGGTGTTATGAACTATTGAATAAAACTGCAGGTGAAAATAAAGTTTCTCTCTGACCTGGTATCAATTCATGGTGGCAAAGCCATTTATTTAACATAAATAAGCTCTAGCTTTGTATACTAAAAAGGGCTACGAGCCTAGCCAAAATATGATTGGTCAAAACATGTAACACTTACACACACACACACACACACACACAAAAGAGACAAAGGAATCCGCAAACTTCTGGGAACTTGAGCAATGTTCTAGTTCTTGTTTACTTGGGTCTTATTCTTTTGTAGTCACGGCCACCGTTTTCGTTGGTTATGATAAAACTCACCACAGTAATAGCTGAGATCTTTGAGCATGGAAACACTGCTAGAATGAAGTCAGAAAAGAAAAACAAGCAGTCAGAATCAAACCGATTGTAAACCAGCCAACAGTTTAGCCTGATTGTCTAAAACACTTAATTTTACGATAAAACTATGGCAAATATGGTAGGTCAAAGTTAAACTGTATTAAACTGTGATGATCCATGAATTGCTTATATGCTAAAATGTGAAAAGTTATTATGATATCAATCATTTTATATCCTCTTACACTGATAAATAGGTACATGTGATACAATGTTGAAGTTGCAAAGCAGTCCAGGAACCAGGAATCTGCTCTCGCATGTGTCAGATGACGGTGGCAGAAGTTGAGCCAGGTTTAATTTTTTGCTGCATGGTTTATTTATTTAAATTTACCTGATCGCTCTTCATTGGGGGAAGCGTTTTTTTTTCCCACACAGTGCTGTCTGAATATGCAGGATAGAAGCCATAACTTTGAAAATCTGAATTAAAAAATAACAACTTTTAAAAGACGACCAGCACTGACCAGATATATTAACACCTCCTTCACAGGGGAGAGCTATTTTGATCTATGGCTGAAAATAACTAGATAAGAAGGAGAGGGTTTTAATTCAGACACAATCCTGCAGTAAAAATACACTGTGCAGGAATGTGACCGAAAAGCGCCCAATTCCAATGCGGTTTGTCATAAATTGGCTGACAAACAAAAGAAGGCCACAGGTGTAAAGAACATCTTAGGCTTACATTTACCTCTGTGGCCGGCTAAGCTCTGCTGTTAAAACAATGACGACAGGGATTTCACCAAGTCAAGCTATTACTGCGAGCTTTGTTTTGATATGAGTATGGATTTTACGGGAGGGTTTTTGTGTGTCATAAGCTTGAAAACTCTTTAGACACTTCATACTTTTTCCTTTAAAAACAGTCTGGCCAGGTTGTGAAAGAGATGTGAGAAGGTAAAAGGTCACAGTTCTCGTGTTTATTGCTCCCTCTTTTATCTGACCTTGCTGATGTTATGTCATGGTGTAGCCAAAGAACGCACTGCAAAACATATCTGTGTTAAGAAGTTATTTAATCTTGTATTGAGCCACCAGTGCTTTGACTGTCTTTCTGCTTCGGCTCAAACCACTGCTGCATGTTTCTGAAACAGAAAATGATTTGCAAAATCTGAGGAATTTTGAAATTTTACTCAAATCCTCTCTGCAGTTGCTTTATCACTACTCATGCTGATAATATTGCCGCATTCACGGGTGCTATTTAAATCAGTATTAAGAGAGGTAGTTATACAACCGGCAACCAACACAAGCACACGCATGCTTCCACACAAAGCTAAGCTGAGGCAGAAGAGGTCAAAGTCTATTGATAGACCGTCAGTGCTGGAATGCAAGGTGTAGAAAAGGCAAATGGCAGGTGTGGTGATTTGTGTCCATGTGTCCATTCTTGTTGCCTCACCCTTCCAACGGTGCCATGTTGTGATACTTCTTAAAAACTCAACATGCTGAGGGTTTTGTAACTGAGAGTTGAGGAAGCGCGGGGGAGGGGAGGGCTGTCTGGCCCTGTGCGGGGTCACAAGGTCAGAGACTAGGCTTAGAGGGAGAGAAGAAAGCGCCCCTCCCTCCCTTGTGCTCTCTTTTCATTCTTTCAGTCTTTCACTCCACCCCAGCCTCAGTCTGAAGTTCAAAGTCATTGTCAAAGTGAA
>JAPMOB010206366.1:0-15073 GCA_029875015.1 Lepomis gibbosus | reverse complement strand
GCTCCGACCTCCGAGGTAAATGAAACGCAGCAACAGCTGCATCCATGTTAGCACGTCACGTTTGATGTGGTAATTTCACAATAGGCAGACACACAGGATCGAAGACTTGTTCTCGCCCCTGAAGTGCAATTCGGCGCTAAAATACCAGGTGAAAGTCATCATAGCTTGCGTAGTATAGACCCAGCTCCCAACCCAACTATGAGAATAGATTAACGGCGATATTTTTTTTGTCGCCCGATAAGAGTCTCACGTTAACGCCGATAACGGCCCAGCACTAAAAAAAAGTCATACAGTACAAGCGTTTTCTGATGTGCTACCTCTGTGGTATAAGTGTGGTATTCTTTAGACAACCAAAGCTACTTGGTTCAGGTTATGGGTTTTCCATGGGGTTAAGAAAACACCACTGTCATTGTTAATAGAAACTCCTGTTGTGGTGTGAGATGTGAACCACAGTCACTAGTGTAAGTCAAAAGCTTAACCCGATCATTAAGCCTGACCTCCTATCTAAAATATAATGTGATGGTAGAACAACTTCACACTACTTGTAAACCTTGCTAGCCACTCATAGGTCTCCAAAGACAAAACCTTTAAACATATTTTAAAGTCAGGGAAACTTAAAGTGCGCTATGGCTGTGGTAAAAGTCTCAAAAACCATAACAACATTCAGTACTTTTTTTACAGAGTAGTACAAAAGACAATTTGGAAGCATCTGAAAGAAAGTTTACATTACACGATCTCTGCAATCTGCTCCTGATAAAGCAGATCATCCAGCTTTCAATTAATACCAGAGTTGAGCGGTGAAGTCTGATTCCTTGCTTTAAGCAGGACCAGGCTTTGGGTGTGTGTATGGCACTGAGTATGTCTTTCTGGGGAAAGATTCACTGAAAGTCTTCCTTTTAGTTTTGTCCTGCCAAGTTGGGACTCTGTCACCAGTGTAGAAGTGAAGTATTAAAACCATATCTTAAATGTAGACTATCAATCTCAACACACAACAAGTGTAGCCTAATCATCACCCATCACTTGGAAGCTTCCACAGCAGAGGTTTTCACGGCAATCATGTTCATTGTTTGCGGAAAAGTGAGGGTAGTGTGGTTCACTGACAAATCCTATGATCTCAGTAGCATTCAGCACCATGAGTCACAAGAGCTTGCCAACCAGTCATTTCCAAATACGTCACTGAAAGACACTGGATTGGAGGTTAAATGATGCGGTTCATGACTTTAAAATGATAAAGTCATCTAATACACCCCTTCTACAGAATGTACTGCAACCGTGACAAATAAATAAAAAGCAAGTGCCTATTTAAATGGGGACTGGACATGACTGATATTTCTTCCTCACAAAGTGCTTGAGGTACAGTATGTACAGTATGCTTTCTGTTAGTTTGCATGTTGCATTTTAATCTTACCTTTACATTGCAGCTTGTTAGAAAAGATCATAGTGGTAAAAAAAAAGCCTCAAATCCACCATACTTTCTTCAACCACTCATGCAGCACAATCCCCACTACCATATGTCCATCCATATGCGCTGTGTGTTACAAACACTTGCCAGAATATAGCTTTATTCACTACTTCTGCACTTCGGAACACAGCATGCTCACTGTTAAACTTTCACATTTCACCGCTAACCACACAAAGGGTAGCCATTTGTTGGTCCTGGTGTAATACATACATTGTTGTTAACCAACATGCACTCGACAGGAAGCACATGGCTAAAGTAGCAGACAGTTCAAAGTAACCAGATGCACTTGTGTTGTCATTGAAGCAACATGTGCCTGATATAGTCTGTTCAGAATAAAGCAAGATGTGTGCTGCTTGACTCTCTCTTTTTGGGCTGGAGCTACTGGCCTCTTGGCTCACATGAAGGAATACAGTACTGGATTACAGGCCTGTATAGACCCAGTGTTAATATTTAATGCGTGCCTTAGGGCTGAGTATGCTTATTACAGATTGGTCAAAGCAACTGTTGCATTTCAGAAGGTCTGGTGTATGCACAGGGCTGTTTATACTGCACTTCTTAATGTAAGCTGTATAACTATTATGGACCGTGGTGGCTGATGCGGCTGGCATGATGTCTGCTGCTCTAATGTGTGAAGAGCTTGCCTGCTGGACTTTCTTAGGGGATTTACTGATCTGATATTGATGTTTAACACTGCAGTTTTGTGTGTGCAGTTGTTGTTGTTGTTGTGTGTGTGTGTCTGTGTATGTGTGTGGGTGGGTGGGGAGGTTGGCTGGAAAGTGTGTGAGGAGATTTTGAAGGGTATGTTTGCAATGTATTGTGTACTTTTATGGACACATACACACAAACATCCACCATATCAATCAATCAGATGATGGTGACTTACTTCTCAAAACTAGATTAACAGTTAGTGAGACAAAGAAATTATTATTGGGCCTCATGCAAGAACTTTTTCGTATTCGGATCTTAACCTTTTCTTACTTGTCATACGGTGGGCTCATGGTTATGCTCCTAATGAATGATGAATGCCTTCTGTGCGTAATTGAGTATGTATTTAAAAAGCCCAATAAAACCAAATAAGGGTTCGTATCCTGCACTCAATGTCAGGAAGTTTCATTCATGAAAATGACATCAAAGTGTAACAAAAGGAACTTTATGAGTGTGTTTTAAGATCCATAAAGGAAAGTCTATCACTTTTAACAGTGTCAGCAGTGGAATTAAGGGAATAGGGTTGGGCCAGTGTGTCTGTCTGCGAAGTTGCGGCTCTAACAAGTTTCACATTTGCAGAAGCACAGCCCATGGTAAGCTAAACCGCGACAACAACCATTCATCTGTCTGCCAATATATCAGCACACTATAACTCTCTTCCACGGGCTTGAAGCACTAAGGTATCTGAAAGATTATACTCCCAGCTGACCTTATTATATACAAATCAACCTCCAATCGCATCATTTAGGTAGTTTCGTGTTGTAGTCTTTACAATAACATCACTAGCCATTTTAAATGAACGCTGATATTGTTAGACTAAATTGATAGATTTAGAATTATATTATAATTTCAATAGCAGAGTCAAACAGGGTCATGCAAACATCATTATGAAGTGCAATTTATCAAAATAGCCTCAAAGCAGTTAAATATATATTCCATTAGTGCAAAAAAGTAGGTAGGGCTAACATCAGACGTATTGCACATGACTCCTACGGCAGGTCTGGATTGCTTGTGTATTGTGTTCTGGCCTAAGAGAAAATTCAGAATATAAGAAAACGTAATGCAGCAAGTTCTCCAAATCTGTTTTGTATGAGTAGCTCTTACATGAGGCCAAATGTCTCACTTTCAGTGTACATGTTAATCATTCTTATGTATTTAAACACACACACAGGCTGAGAAAAGTTGTAGAAGCAAGAAGAGGAAACAGTGCATTGCATGCCCCCTTTACTTTTCAGTATCACGTAACTGTCACTTTTACAATCATATTTGTATTTTTTCTGGTAGATATGCAAACTTTTCTAAGACACAGCATCACAAGAGACACTATTGTGTGCAGTATTTCATTCGTTAAGAGTGAGTGTCACTTTATGTAAATAGTGTACATCATATTTTGACAAGAACCTCTTAGTGTGAGTGCTGAGTTGGTGTCTTTAGTTGGTCGCTTTCCCCTCATATGGAAAAAGCAAAACATCAGTGAAATAAAATTGATGATGTTTGTTTGAGTAAAGCCCTAAACATGGACAAATCTGAAAACATGTCATGCACTCAGCTGTCTGTTTAGTGTGAGCTGTCATTAGGTGATCTGACATTGTTTCTAAACATGTCAGAAATAGCTCATTCTTGTTATGGGACAAATCTGTGTGATTCTTACCCTGACTGAAATAATGCCATATGATTAATATAGGCAATAAATGAAGGACCACCATGATGGAGAGACTGAAGGCAGGGTAGAAGCTCTATAAAGCCCCTTTAATCCCACATTTTCTAGTCGTTTTTGTTGACAGTAAAATTATACAGTAAAGTTCAGCATTACGCCAGAAGAAATTGGGAAGATTGATTTTGTATGAATTCTCTGTAAACTGTGTGTTTCAAGGCTTTATGGGATAACTGAAACTGGCCTTGCTCTTTGTCCATTAATAATGTTACAATATGTCATTGCTGTAAACATGCAGTATGTTTATCTGAAGCGTATTTGTGTTTAATGTAGATAAAAGCTGCATTAAGGACATTATCCTGCATGCTGTATATACTGTACATACACATGTGTACATGCATACATACATAACCACCCACTTCATGTATATAAAGCAATAAATTGCATGAACTATTCAATATTTTTTCCTTTCACCTATTGGAATTTGTTTGCAAAGCTGTGGGAAAAAATGCTGTAAAGTAAGAATGCTTTTATAAATAGGCGTGTCAATTGATTATATTTTTCAAATCAAATTAGTATTTGGTGTGACCACCCTTTGCCTTCAAGATTGCTTATAGCTGTTTCACACCGTTACCAAAGCATAGCAGTATAAAGTATCTCACAGTATAAAGTACTCACTTTTATCTCACAAAAGTGAGTACACCCCTGAACACTGAAAATATGACACTTGCTCCAATGTAAAGTACTGAATGTATAGCTTGTATAACAGCGTAAATTTGCCCTCAAACTAACACAACAAATAACCATTAATGTCTAAACCGCTGGCAACAAAAGTAAGTACAACCTTAAGTGAAAAGTGAAGAAGTGAACCAGGTGAAGTGAAGATAAATCCAAGATTCCTTGAGTTGATGACAGCTACGCTCATTACTCTAAGTGCAATAAAAACCACTACCTAATCAATACACCCGTTTAACAACCATTAACATGTAAACATGTAGAAAGTGTATATAGTATATACGGTATAGAGTATATAGTGACTTTGCTGTTGTAAATATTACAGTTACTGCTCTAGAAACAACATTTAGTTATACTTAAAAAGCCCTTTAGTAATGATAAGAGCATTATAAGTGTATTGATAAAAACCAAACCGATAGTATTCATAAAATTCTAACGATACCCATTCCTAAACATAAGTTGAACACTTCAATTAGTCAAAAAACAGTTTTTAATGGGGACTCACTTAATTTCTTTGTGACCCACTCAAATGACCACTTGTGCGTCCTGGGGACTCAGTAAATGGTGGTCACCTTCATTTTCTCAAACAACGTTGATCATGATTATTTGATGATTGTTTATTGTTTTGCAGATGTGTAGTGTAGAGACTTACAAGAGATGTTTTTTCCCCCTGGTCACCACCCACCCGAGTATGGTTCCCCCAGTAAAATCTGGTTATTCCCACCACTGGAGAGAACACATGATTCTGCCGACACACAGTGTGTTTAATCTCCTCTGCCAGATAAACAAACACAACCACGGTTAAAACTGAAGCTAAAACTCTGATAATGTACAGGAGGTATGCTGAATGTCAAGCTAATCCATGAAGATTAGTTTTTATCTAAATCCACAACTCTCATTATCTGTTCTCTCGTGTATTAATGTCCACAGGGTTTCTCCATGTATGAGTCCAACCTGACACAAAACTGTAGATAGTTTTGACATATATCCTTACCTCCCTGTACTTTTTCAGTTGTGGCTGCAAAAAAAAACAATCAAAATGCGTTTAAATATATACTTCATGTGGTTAGTTGACATTCAAGAACACTTAGGGGAAAAAACTACAAGACAAGAAAAATATGCTTTTTAAAAATAAATCCTCATTTTTATGTTAAATGAAGTAAATCACATGATGCAAATGTAAAAAGCTAAAATTATTTTTTAGAGAACACTGATTATTATAATCTGCTATAGTTACGGAATTCTTTGTGTATAGTTTACACCAGAGGTGTAACAAGTTGGTGCGGGGCCCTAATGTAAGATGGCCGTAGTAGTCACAATCAAAGTAGCATAATGTCAGTTTTGCTTCTGAGTCCACTTTTGTGTTTGTAGTGTTACTCTATATCATGTTCATTTCCCAGATACTGTCACCTCACTAGCTAGCTACTCTTCTGTGTGGATTTTGCCATGCTGCAATATGCAAGTCAATATTACCCAGAATTCTATGCGGGCCTATGTTACACATCTTCAACAAAAAATCCCATGAATTCATCCTTATTTACTTATTTAAACTTAATTTACATATACCTGGTATAGAGTTATGTGGCAATAATGTTTATATGTAAAAGTATTATATGTTATTATTGTATTGTTATTGAATATGAATGACATCAAGTATGAGACGAGACACCATGAAGTAAGAGGCTAAACTTAATGACTACTATAAATGCCTACTGCTACAAAAGGTTAACCTGTTGGTAGTATTATGTTATCAGTTCACATAGTCAGTTTACTTCACTTAAACTATAATTAGACTAACATGATAGATAACTTACAGGGCACTGCAACGACTGCGGACCCCCATGCAACTGCATTTCCTGCATATACAGTAGTTTACGCCGCTGGTTTACACATAATACATTATTCTCTTCTTATCTCTCTTAACATTTAGTTTAATTTTGGCCTGCTAAGCTATAAACTGAGGGAAAATCCTCTAAGTTATGGAACTTTACTTCCAAGATATGTCATTGAAATTTTCTGCATTTCTCCTTACATAAAAACATTTTATGTTTCTCAACAAGCTGCTGTCTAAGGCAAATATATGGGTGCCAGACATGTACAACTTTACCTTCTCTGAGATGGACCTGAACAATTTCCACCTCCAGTGGTGCTGCTTTGAAGTTGACCCTGACCTCTGACCTATGTGTAAAAGGGGTCGAGAGAGAAATTATTTCTCTGAAGGGACCAATAAAGTATCATGTTAACATTATGGCTTCCTTCCTTATTTTTCAACCTTTGCCTTTGGAAAAGAAATAAAAAAACAAATAATGAAATAGACTGTAGATGAGATTCATAAAATCCACATACATAATGGAAAGTTATAAGGTATACTGTAATAATGTTTAGTGAGAAAAGTGCTAATTTCAAATATCCAAACTCCACCACAATCAGAAGTCACTGGAACTGTCAGAAGACAAAGAAAACTACTTTCTTCTCTGCTCACATTTCTTTTGTGTTGGCTCTACCAACAGTAAACTCTCTCAAACCACCCTAAACCACCTGAGAGAGAGATTTTTTACCACAAGACTGAGAACCTTCAACTAACTGAACCAGCAGCAGTTCCCCTCTCATCCCCCGCCTGTCTAAGATGATGTAGCTCCAAACAGAAACATAACTCCATTGCAACACACTTCTCAGATTTCTACATGTCTCCCACATGTTCTCTGACTTTGCACTTTAGTTCCAGAACACCCTATTACTAAATCACCACAAACACAAAGTACAGACCTAGTTCGTGGGATAGTGAAGCAATGCGAGCCCCTGCTGACCTCTCTGGAGCTCTACCATCCTGTAGATCGGTAAATCAGTCCGCTGACGCTTTCCCAAGGCTGCTCTGACTCTGAAGGTCAGGGACAGGGAGGATGTGACCTGAGCGGTCATAGGTCATAGGGAAAGTAGTTTAGGGGCCTGAATCCCACCGAGAGAGGGAGAGTAAGAGGCAGACAAGGAGAGGGAGAGATCAAGTCTGAAATAAATAGGTACAAAAACAGGAGATCAAGGATTGAGCGCTTAATGGATAGAGAAATTAACTTGTGAAAACATCATCCTACTGTGATGTGCTATGGAGGGAAATGCACACATACAGTACAGATCGACATAAAACCTCCAGCTTAAAGTTGAAAGTTGTGACTTATTCGGTTTTAACAACCCACTCTCATTAAATGAAATACACTTGCTTTGTCATGCCCAATGGTGTCTCACGTAGACCCACGAGATACTTTTAGTGTCAGTATGAGACCGGGCTGGTTTAAAATACTGAGCACAAAAACAACTTTAAATTAAAAAAACTTCCATTAGTAGCTTGCTTGAAACCATCTATTTCAAATCAGTTGTTATATTTAACAGATGTCACCAAAACTTTAATATTATGCTACGCACTGAGAGCTTTTACATATACAGTTGACCCAGCTTTCGCACACACTTGGTGTTATTCAAATTTAAATGTTTAACTGAGCCATTCATACCCTCAGATTGAGTCTCCCTGCTGCCATGAGTAAACCATTTATCAGAATGTATCTTTCACCTGGATGTGTCCCCTACACTGATAGAGCAGCTCGCCATGAAAAATTTAAAGTATGAAAAGGTTCAGCCATACGTTTCTTCTTTCTGTTTCTTATGTTATTCAATTGAATAATTTTCAGACATATAAGAAAATAAAGTGTCTAGCATTTCAGCAGTTCATAATATCAAAGTAAAGATTTGGAAGAAATCTCAAATGTATATCTTTTTGTATAGCAGAATGCCTGTGGGCTCTACGGATGATGGTCTGTCTCTACAACTGAAACATCTCAAGAACTATTGGATGGATTGCAATGACATTTTCCACAGCCATTCATGGTCCCCAGAGGACAAATCCTATTGACTTTGATCATCCCCTGACTTTTCGTGTTGTGCCACCAGCAAGCTAAGATTTCAGTTTGTCATGAAATATTATACATATATTGATAACTCTGGGAAACTCCTGATGTTTCCCTTCAGTGCCACCATGAGGTTTACATTTGTTTGGAGTGAAATGTGTCATCAGCTAGCATAGATTGCAAAGAAATTTGGTTCAAACAGCCAATTCCCCTTCAGGATGAATTGCAGTATTTCTGGTGATCCCCTGACCTTAAGTACACACATACACACAGCTCATAGTGAAGCCACTTCTGGCCCAGGAGTGAGGTGAAAATAGTATTTTCTTCTCATCATTCAAGGTTAGCCAAGTGAGAAAGAGCTTACCACACAATGTGTTATAGCTCAGCCTCACAGTTATGCGTCTCTCAGAAAGGTGGTATAATTGACTCTTCTACCTCCCTTTGTTTCGTTGGGGAGTTTTGATAGTGCACAGTGGGAGATACCTTTTTTGAGTTACTATGAATTCAGTTTGTGTGAGCAGCGTTAGTATAGTGTGATAATTAAATAAATTCCTCAGGGATACACAGCCTGAAGGCTGGCAGTTTCTTAAAACTTCAGATGTGGGTGGAACACTTTCGAGACAAATGTTACAGTTGAAGTTTTATATCCAGGTGCAGATTTACAAAAGCAGTTTATAAATCACATTTTGTAAGCTGTGAATCAACACATTGTAAACATCAAATGTCTGTGGTGCATCTTAGTGGGAATTACTACTCCCAACAGAAATGGGAGGAAAGAGGGTAAAAGCATCAATGAAAGGTCATGAACCACAGTGATTGATTGAAAGATATAAAAGTGTGAGAATAACATGATTTGGTGCCTGAACCTGGGAAAATTGATGCCCTTCATTATATCTAAAGTGATTAGCAAAATCACACAAAGTATGCAGTAATCAATTATGAATTGAAGGAGTTTAATTAAACATGTGGTTTGACACTTTTAAAAACTCAAATTAAATTGATTGTTCAGACAATGAATATGATTTAGTTTGATTGATAATGTTGTGAAATTAATATATCTCTTTATGTCTTAATAGTAAAGTTAATCTGAAGTACTTACGTCATCTTAAGTTTACCTGGCGGCTTTTGACAATACATAGTTTTTAGTTTTTTTTTCATTAAATCACAACCAATCAAGTTTTAATTTGAAAATATTGGCCTTAATAGCATAAGCTGATGGGTTTTAGGACCATATAATTTTCTCTGCCTTCTCTCTTTCTCTTCCTTTCGCCTTTTATCACTGTGTTAGTTCTGCAGTCAGTAGAGCAATATGTCCAAACAGACAGTTCAAATGAGTGATCCCATCAATATACGTGTTCCCTCATCAGCAGTTTTATAGTGACTTTCTGTGGCAGAGTATATGTGAGTGCGTCTGCACAACAGATGGGCCTCAGTAGGGAGCAAGGTGTGTATGTGCCCATCTTCTGTCGTCCCCCCAGGACCCATAAAGCATGTAGAACAAACAGGCTAATTAGTCCTATACACACACATACAGACACACACAGACACAGACACACACACACACACACACTCCTTAATGGTTCAGATTCATATTAATCAATGTAGTCATATGAAACACTCACATCTATAGCGTATAGTTCCCATTGGTTATTGGTTTAAAACACGAGGCTGTTTTTAATAGATTCAGAGGAGTATCCATACATGAAACGTCCTTTTAGGTTCTCCAATCAGACCCGGCAAATCACGTCAGACACATTTTGCTGATTAGAATAGCAGAGGTGGCCCATTTACACATTATATATCTCCTATAAATAACAGTGGTAGTTGAAGCATTACACATGATGTAAGTAACAATAGCTATTGTGTCTTTTTTCTAGTTTTCTTGTGACAGTCGCTCAAGCCAACAGATATGATCCATCAGATTTGTGGGAGGCTGATAGGAGCTGTGCTTATTCAAGCACAACCTGGATTATTCAAACATGTCAGACTCAGACACCAAGGCCAGGCTGCTGACAAATATGGAGCTGGCCAACACTAGTTGTTTGTTGACTGTATGTCACATAAGCTGCATTTTGTGTCTTTGCATGTACATGTACAGCACGTCTGCATATTTCAGTATTTGTGTGGATGGATGAACTTGAATCCCATCCACATCGATAAAAGTAACAAGGACATTTCTTTGAAGATTATGAAGATTATTTGAAGATTATGTCAGTGCTGTTTGTAAGAGAAAGAACCTTTTTATAAGCATTCCTGGATCTACACAAGGTCAATGAAAAAGATGGTTTACGTGTGTGTGTGTGTGTGTGTGTGTGTTTTTAGTCCTTCCTTAGGGGCCCTTTTGTTAAGCCACTGTCATGCACCTCCCGTCATCAGATAGAAACTAATCTGTGTAGAGCTGGTGGCTTCCTTTGCTTCTCTCTGACTTTCTGTCTTGTATGTGATGTCCGTGTGTACATAAGCACGGATTCATGTGTCTGTGTGAGTCCTTTCCACAGGGTTAGGCTGAGACAAAAGTGTGCTTGTCAGTGATGAATCTTCTAAATCTATGGAACACTGGTGTCCTTGAACTTCAAGGTCTGCCATATGCTGCCCAGGACAGAGCCGCGGGAAATGTGTGTGTAGGTGTGTGTGTGGTGGTTAGGGTAATTCCTTCAGGCAGTACTCTCAGACCAGCACGATGTCTGCTAGATGCAATCTGTTTCACAGAGGTCATTAGGTCACTCTGGGAAATCTGTAATGTTACGTGACAAGTTTGATTGGTAGTGTTGATTTATTGCCCTATTTGGCACATTTGTCATGATTTGTGGGGTATGTCGCTAATGTTACCTTGCCCAGGAACACTGTCGCAAATGAGTGTGAGTAATAAGTAAGTGAATAACAAAATATTACACTAAAATTGTACTTAAGCAAATATTTGACTTTTGCATCCAATTTACTAAACATACTGAAATTATTTTCCCTCTTTCTGTCATTTTTTTTGATCCCTGTTCTTAAAAGAGTTCTGGGTGACCTTGAATTTGATTTCTCTCATTAACTGAAAAATAAGCAATGTATGGTCAACTCACTGTAAGAAGATATGAACAAGAGTATAGTACAGAAGTAAACCTCTGAAAAAAGTCTATTAGATTTAGGCTGCCTATAATCTTTCCTCATAATATTGAATTACATTTTCAATTTTCTTTCTGGCTTGACCAGACTTCGGGCGGTCGTTCTAGCTCTTATTTCCCCTCAGCCTACTCTGTCTGAAGTGTTTACAGTTTCTAAATGTGTAAAAGAAACAACGTCCCTCTTTGCAAAAGCTTTCTCCAACTAAGTCCTTTAGTTATGAGTAGCAAGAAATAACCTTTGGAGAGGTATCCATATCCAGTGTCATCTGTTTCCTCAGGAGATGGATCATGATGTAAGTTATCATCCAAACACTACATGGATTTTAGAGGGCTAGGGAGACTTTGTTTAGGTAGAAAGTGAGAGTGATATATACAGTCCATTTTTTTAAAGGAAAAAAAAGTTCTGTTTAGACACCTCAATCAACCAACAGGAGTCACTATAGACGTAACAAGAATGTAATCCCCCTCTGCCTTCCCACCGACTGTATGAACACTGCCAGTTATGTTTGTCTAGAGCCAGACACATCGCTGCTTGCTTATGTTAGGTATGTTGGTATAATGTTTACCATGTTCACCATTTTAGTTTAGTGTGTTAGCATGCTGACATTTGCTAATTAGCACTAAACTGAAAGGTTGTCACTGAATGTCATTAATTTTGCAAGTGTATAGTCATTATATGCAAATTATAATTTTGACATGATAATTGCGCAAGATGAAAAGTCAGGGGCTTACCAAAGTGTTTACAATCTACCCTGAGGGGCGCATGAATGCCCCTATCAAATTCCATGGCCTGGCCAATGTCTGGAGAAAGAGTTCATAGTAAAGTTGTATCATGTTGAACAGATACGAGTATTTTCTTTGCCCTTGTAGTCTAATTCTGTAGGTGGCGCAATTGTGCACAATTATTAAGTTGCAGCCCTGTGACTGCAGATTTCAAAAAATGTTGTTTCCATCAGTCACATACTCAGAAGGTTGAAACATATTGAAGTTACCCTTTCAATCTATAATCACATAAAAATACATAAGATTTTCTGACTTTTTCAAATGTACTAGTTTCTTGGATATATCCTTGACTGGCATAAATAATCTTAGGTCATTTTTGTATTTTGGTAACTCGCTGCAACACATTTTCATCCTAGGTCATCCAGACGTTCCTCGGCGTCTCATACAGACGCACATTGTACCCTTGAGCATCTGTAACGGATGCCTTTTTAACACATGGTTAAAAGTGTTAAATTGTTTTTGTCTACATTGTGGTGTAGGCAAAAACAACTTAATTAGGATTAGGAAAATATCATAGATTGGTACCTTGTACCTTGTGCATCTGTATGAGATGCCAAGGGGCATGACAAAACATTTGACAACCTGGGAATGAGACCATTGAGACAGTATCAACGTGTGTGTGTGTGTCTGTGTGTGCGTCTATGTGTTTGTGTGTGTTACATGCAGGCCACTTGCCAAGAGGCTGGATGCAATGCGGGAGTACGGAAACAGCAGGTTTATTTCTCCTGAATTTATTGTTTATATGGAACATAATTCAATTACTTTTCTTCTCCTGTTTCAAGTCAAGAATAATTGCTCTATGCACATGTATGTGTATGTGTGCGGTGTGTCCAGTGTAAGTCTAAGTCTACGGAAAATTAATTACTAACAGTCTTTATGAGCTAATGGACTGCAGCCACTAAACATGGTGTTTAAGATGTCCACAAGCTGCAGCCATGTGCTAAATAAAATAATGGAATTGTCTTTCTTGCTTGCTTTCTTTCTCTTACATTCCCCTGTCTCAGCCTGCCTCTGTTACTTATGGACAGAAAATAACACCCAGGCTTCTTTGTGCTGCCAACTTCATTCTTTCACTGAGACTGCATTGTGGTTGCTGGATAATTGTTGAGCCTTTTCAAAAGGCAAAGTCAGTTCCTTGGAGAGCGTGTGTGAACAACTGTGTGTGTGTGTGCGTGTGAACATACTGTATATAGCATCCTGTGTGATGGAAAAGTATTATCATGATGAGTTGACTAGCTTTGGAATTTCATATGTGTAATTATGTATTCTTACATTACATTGCATTACATTTACTCATTTGGCAGATGCTTTTATCCAAAGCGAGATACATTTCAGGAACAACATACAAGCATCAACAAAGCATCAATCCAGCAAGAAATCTACAAGTGACAATACATAATAGTAAGAGGAGCAATAAATATTAGCAATCGCACATATGTCATCAATGGGGTAAATATGTCGGGAAAGAAATTAGAAAAAAGTGCAATCAATACAAGTGAACTGTAAGGGGATAGAAGAAGAAGAGCACAGAAGTGCATGTTAGAGGTTAGGGGTTAGAGGTGTTATAAGAGAAAGTGTTCTTGGAAGAGATGAGAAGAAGAGCTTATTGAAGTTAGAGAGAGATGCCCCTGCTCTGATGGCATGTGGTAGCTTATTCCACCATTGTGGTGTTACAGATGAGCAGCAGCCAGGACTGAGATTGCTTTGTGTGTAGGGATGGCAGAACCAGGTAGTGGTTGTTGGAGGAGCGCAGAGGCTGAGAAGAATTGTAAGCTTGTATTATATAGTTTAGATAGATGGGTGCAGACCCAGTAGTCACTCACTCTGTATGCAAGTATTAGTGACTTTAATTTAATTTGGGAGTCCACGGGTAGTCAGCGGAGGTCGCTGAGTAAAGGAGTGACGTGAGTCCTTTTGGGCTGGTCAAAAACCGGACACACTAGGGTAGGGCCTGATTTTTCTTATGTTGTATAGAGCAAAGCGGCAGGAACGAGAGACAGCAGCAACATGGTCTGAAAAAGACAGCTGATCATAAATCATGATACTCAGGTTTCTCACCACCCTGGTTGGAGTGATGGTTGAGGAGTCAGTTTGTAGTTTGATGTTATGGTGGATAGATTGCTTGGCTGGAATGACCAAGAGTTTGTACTTAGAGGGGTTTAGCTGAAGGTGGCAAGCCCTCATCAATGCAGAAATGAGTAAGAGACAGTCCGTGATCCGCGTCGAGACAGTGGGGTCGTCTGGCGGGAATGATAAGTAGAGTTGCGTATTGTCTGCATGCCCATTACCGGCCGATAGAACTTGAGTAGCGTTATGGGAGGGCTTTTTAAGCAAGGGTGTAACACGAGCCCATTTGTTACCTGCTTACAGTATGATCATAACTTATTTGTATAATTTCATAATATCACATGTTTTGTTTTTCTTTGGCTTGGGAACGCCTTAGGGATCTCCCAGGAGGAGCTGGAGGACACGACAAGGGTAAAGGATGGGCTACTTTTAAAGGGGTGGTATTATGCTTTTTGGCTTTTTCCCTCTCCTTTATTGAGTTGTATATCTTTTTTGTGCAGAGAGAATATAACCTATTCACTGCATCATCAGTTGGTGCACCAGACAGAGGCCAGCAACAGAAAGTTTATTTTACAGTTTTGGTATGGAATTTCATCACTAAATCCACTTCTGAGAAGTTTTGAGGTGAGAAATCAGCTGTGTAGATTTCGAATATTGACAG
>JAPMOB010206365.1:0-50258 GCA_029875015.1 Lepomis gibbosus | reverse complement strand
CCTCTCCTCTCCTCTCAGGTATCCAGTCATATCCAGGTCTTAGCCAGAAGAAAATCCAGGGAGTTTCAATCCAAATTAAAGGTAAGGAGGATTGTAATCCAGAGTATTTACACTCAGTGTTTGGTGTTTCTTTGAAAAATCCTCCACCTATAGACACTTGAACCACTTTAACAGAAACCCTAAGGAAAAACAGTATTTAATACATTGACAAACAAGGGATCTCTGGACAATTCAGTGCAGCAATTAGCGCCATGAAAATGTAGAACATTGCTGTTTAAATAGATAGGAAATAGAGCTGTCCTGAAGCCTATTGAGGCATCATTAGGACCCATTTCTCTACTTCACCACATAATGCACAAAAGCAATTTGAATTCCCTGTTTGTCCGTGGCTTGTTAACTTTTCTCTGTAGCTGGATGGATGCCTGTCACAGTGACTCCAGTCTCCTAGGTGTCTAATTGGGCCTGCTAAGGTTTTCACTCCCCCTTCCTTCTTCTCTTATATCCATACATTTAATTCATTTGTTCTTCTCCTTTTGCCTCCCTCTTCTTCCACTGTCTCCACCCTCCGTTCAACCTATTAATCTCTTACCCTCCATGTATCCTCCTCCCTCTCTCCCCCTTTCTTTTCCTTCCTCACTGTTGGTTGTAATTAACTTAATATAAAGCAACAAAGGAGCGCTTATTTTCGCGAAGAGCAGTCAGAAACGCCAAATGGTAACAAAGCGAGGCTGAATTGTTTGCTGTCAGAAAAAAAAATTACAGATGTTTGACTACGTTGATAGTAAAGGTTATTTGAATCAATATAGATCTATCCTACAAAATACTAAAGTCTTATAAATGATACAGTATATGCACATAGGCTGTTTTCTTTAAAATTATATTCGGAATCACATTCTGTTATAAAAATGGGCTCAATGTAGCAGAATGAAAATGTGTCATCATGCTATTTTGTAGCGTGAGATATTCTAAGCTACATCCAAAATAAATTCCTCTGATATTTACATTTGGGCATGTCAGTGGTGGACTGTTCTGTAAATGAATAAAAAGGAAACGCCTAATATGATGATGATGATGATGATGATGATGATAATGATGATGATGCAGTCCTAGCCACCATGTGGTGACTTCTCGAAAAACAATATTAATTGCAGCTTTTTATTATATAGTAGATAATTGTGCTTACAGCTAATTAAATTTTTCGTTATCAATCAATCTGTGGAATAATTTCCCACAAAACCACCAATGTATTAATACTAGTATTGTGTGTGTGTGTGTGTGTATTCCCAGACTGATATATGTTCTCCCTCTGCCTCTAGACTTTCATTATTGTCCAGAATCTGTTAAAACACATCAATCAGCCACAATGTTGCGCCAGGTGACATGTTCCTCCATCTCTGTGAACATTGGGCATTGTAGTTTATTTGGAGTCAATGTCACATATGCCGACATTCTGTCCCAAATGTTCACTTTGGCACAAAATGTGTATTCATCCACATCTGAAAGTAGTCCCCGACAAATGCACCATTTACTCCTGTTTTTAGTAACAAGTGCTAAAAACTACATTGACCACCATATGAACTTCTTATTTGTGACCCGCTTTTAAAGAATTTGCCGAGAGAGTCACAGACACAGTAAAGTAACTGAAAAGTACTGAGAGATGGACTGACACATTGCTTTTTGTCTTTTCACGGGACCTGTTGGCAGTAATGAAAATATAGAATAACACCAACCCTATCTTTCAGTAAATGAATGACATGATTAATCAATTATCCAACAAAAACCTAATGTGATAAATGGATTTTCTCAGCACTATATATCATGGATTTACTAACAACACATTGAAAATGCTTTACAGTCATTCTGGCTGTTTGAACGTGATGTAAGAGCCTTTCCCTGCAGCTGAATTTCACATTAAATCCAAAACATATGGGTTGGTCGTTTCAAAGAAATGAGTTCAGGTCAAGGATGTTATCTAACCCATATGGTTCCTGGTATTTAATATGAAAATCCAACATGATTCCAATCTCAGTATCTTCTATAATGTTATTACCTCCCCTAGGAGGAGAGATTTCTCTCAGTGCCAATTAACTTGAGTGAAGCTGCCAATTAGTGATTCTCCAGCTATTGCAGAGTCTAATTCCATTTCATTCAGCTGTTTTTTGCTCTGAGTTTCATGTTGCATTGATTTCAGATGTTACAAATGATCCTACAAGCTCAGGCTTACTGTAAATCTTCTACATGGTACTTTTTGCCCTGATCCCCCGATCAGTGATGTTCACTGTGGTGTGTGAAGCACATTTAGATCTGCTGCACGCCTTTGTGTTCAACGCTCAACACTGTTGTTGCTATGACCCCCCACCCCCCCACCCCACACCCTCTTTAGGGCCACAAGCCATATCACCACACCCAAACATACAGAGAAAGGTGTATTCACTAAATCATCTGCAATATCCGTGAGAGCCAGCTTTAGACAAAACAGGGAATTTAGACATGAACAACACACATGGTCGCCCACTGATTACTGTTGGATTTTGCTGATGATTGAATGACAAAGCAAGGTCAAACCCTTTAATCCCATGTTAGCCAGGTGAGCCACTTCCAGCAAGAACCTTTTGGTATCTAAAAAGTTGACAAGACGTTCCACCCCCTGCTCTGCCTCGGGAGCTCTGATTGTCAAGATCAAGTCTCCTGTTTTATTTCGCCAAAGCTTTTGCAGGATTTACTGATATTTCCTCTAGCTTTTTTAATCAGTGTCTTATCGTTTGTAAAGTTGTAGCTCTTAATTTCTTTCAGAAGACACAAACAAAGCTTCCAATTTCGAAGTGCCTGTGCTACTTTCCACAGTGTTGTACTGTTGGCAAATGAGCTGCTCCATATTGGGCAGTTTGCTCAAATTGCTGTATTACAATTTGTATAATCAGATAGTATAAGGAAGCGCCAATGTGATCACAACCAGTCAGATAATTACAGCTAGGAGGAGAATGACAGCGATTTTCCCCCTTCAGACCTTTGGTAGCAATGACGACACAAATTATTCTTTGTAACTTGATGCCCTGATGTTTGCTTTCACTTTGGGTTTGGATTGGACAGGACCAGAATGTGAAGTGGATTTAGGATGATGATGATGAAGATGATAATGTGTGTGTTTGTTGCCGTGCAGGACCAGAATGCCAAGGAGAAGGCTCTGCAGAGCATCTCCTCTATGTCCTCCGCTCAGATTGTCTCAGCCACTGCCATACACAGCAAGCTCCTGCCTGGAATAGTACGGGCCAGCTTCCCCAGCAACGCACAGGTAACACACACACAGACACACACACACACACACACACACACTGGAGGCAGGAGACACAAGAACATGAAGAATAATATTCTTTTTTTTGTACAATCTGGTTGCCACATATGCCCAGTTGGAGTACCCATACCCACTCTCTCTCACACACACACATTGTATTGCATTCATGGTTTGCAGCCTCAGTCCAGTCTATTAATGTGTGTGTGTGTGTGTGTTTTCAGCTGTGGCAGGGGATGATTCCTGGAGGACAGTCCAGCTCTACCACAGAAGAGTAAGTCACACTCTAACCTAATTACTGATTTTTCAGCTTTGAATTGTGTCACTGCTTTGTTGAGACAAATTCAGTTTACCCTAAAGGCTCAGCTGTTCTAACTCTCTTGGTAGCCGCTAAGCTAGTTAGTGATCTGCTTTTGTTTTTTATACCTAACGTATGTGTGTAAGAAAACATTTCAGAACAGTGAAGTTGGTCCCTGGCATGTTAATGATCACCTATGTAAAAGACAGGCAGATGTGACTGGCTGTGGACAGACGTGTAGCTGTGCCATGTTATTAGTCCAATTATCTGTCGTTTTTCACACTTGGACCACCTCAAGTGACAAAAACATGCAGTCTGACCTCAAAGTGCACACCATCAGGCAGCGTCTGTTCATGCATCCATCAGGCATGATCGTCTCTGCTGATATTTAAGAAACCAAATTTGGTAGACTTTGATTCTAAAACCTGCTGTTACCAATTCTTACATTTGTTCCTGTTCACATGGCGGGTGGGGATCATTTGGTTTCATTTGCAGCTGCTGTTACATGACCACGTGACGATGATGATGATAATGGTAGTAAATGGGGCTGGTATAGCTTTTACTGAACTCAGAGACGCTCTTGACCTCGTGCTCCTGCTACTGTTCGTACAAGACAGCGAACAGGGTTCCTCTCTGTATAATGTAGGTACAATGTGACTGGCCCTACTGTGTCTGTCTTCTTTCAGCCTTTTTAATGCCCTCCCGTCCGTCTGTCTGTGTCTCTGTTTCTCTCAGCATCAAGCCGTTCTCTCAGCAAGCCTACTCTGTGCAGACAGCAGGGACCACCACAATCTCAGGTGAGAGGGACCACGGTACAATTATCTCCTTTCTGTAAAGCGAACAGGAGGTCCTCTCTCCTGCCATTTAGGCTACTGGCTCTCTACAGGGTGGTTTTTTCACTCTCTCTGGGCACCCAGGTCTCCAGTGCACCCTGAGGTTTGTCTTGGGAAGAGGTCAAAAAGACGAAAAGGTGTCAATCTGACTTTTCTCACTTTCAGCTTTTCAGTTCAGTTCAATTTTATTTATATATCGCTAATTCATAAAAGAAGGTGCCTCATTGCTTTTTTTCATATTGAGCAGGTCTTGACCGCACTCTTTGTAACATTATTTACAGAGACCCAAGACGAGGAAGCACTTAATGACACAGGCAAGAACAAACTTCCTTTTGACAGCAGAACCCAGACTCAGGCTGCGCGGCCAGTGTAGAATAATAGTGATGGTGGTAGTGGTACAGATATGAATGAAAATGAATAACAATACTAATAATGATATCAATATTAATGATTATAATAATAGTACTAGTAATAATAACAATTGTAGCAGCGGGTGTCGAGCAGGAACGTGGGGGCAGTTGGTGGCTTGCAACCACAGATCTAAGCCCGACAGCTCCAGAGGCAGAAACACCTGCACAAAGCGAGGAGAGGGACGAGAGGGAAGAAGTCGAGTTAGTAACTTGTATTAAAGGGATAAGATTGAATACAGATGGAGAGGGAGAGGAGGAGACGAGTTCAGTGCATCATGGGAAGTCTCCCAGCAGTGTATACTTAAGGATGGTTCAGGACTCACCTGAGCCAGCCCTACCTAAAAGCTTTATCAAAGATAAAAGAACTTACTTTTACTTGGTCAAAATTGTAATTACCATAAACAAAAACTCCCCCCCAAGTGATAGCGTCCCATACATCAGTGTTCTTTAGGGGGTGTGAGTTATCAGTTTTCCCTGACAATGTCGGTGCTGTAATTTGATTGGCGCGATATTTGTGTTGTTGGCCGCCAAAAATTATTTATAATTACACTTCGCTTCTATCAGATCCAAAGAAAGGCTTTGTTAACCATTATCTATGCACACCAGCTGTTGTATCAATGCAGTTCATATTTTCTCAGTCAAAAGGTGAGGAGAATTAAATTTTCAGTTTCAGGCTTTTCAAGAAGTTAGTACGGACACACTGCCCATTCTCAAAATTGGGCTGATCCGACTACGTGACTTAATTACAGCATAGGTCAGCAAAGCAACATTTTAGGAATTTAAGGAAAGCAACTTGTCATTTGACTCATTGTTAATATTTCACAATCCATTTTTAACATCTGCACGCTTGTAAGTTTTACTCAAAATGTGCGGTGGCAGCTGTCAGTCCCAATAGCACAAAGCTAAATGGCGTTTGTGAGCTTTGATTCAGTGCCCAAGAGATTTCACTGCGTCCTCATCATTGTTACCCCTTTACATCTACTTTTGTTAAGTGCCTTTCAGTGCTGCAACCTCACCTCAGTCGGGCTTTGTCCATGAGACTCCAGTAATGGCACACAGTTTTCACGCTTGTGGCAAAGAATAATGCTAGCATTACTGCTAACCTAGTTAAATAGGATGATTGTACATGATGACAGTGGTGAAGCAAGGTTAAACAGACTCTGTGTGTGTGTGTGTGTGTGTGTGTGTTGTCTAGGCTACGAGCCTCCCGCTGCGCCCCAAACACACAGAGAGCCGGCGTGGCAGGGTCGCTCCATTGGCACCACCAAACTACGACTGGTGGAGTTTTCATCTTTCCTGGAGACACAGAGGGACCAGGAGGCAGTGAGTACCGCACACACACACACAAACAGAGAACACCAGTCTACAATAAGCACTCCCTATTGTCCCATAAACAGAGATGACAGATAACCCCACAGCAGAGAACAGCGTTGAATCCCTTTGTGTGTATCCTAGTATGAATAACCTTTGTAAAGCTCTATCTCTCTGTCTGCTCGGCCTATCTGTCATCCTGCCACACTGTGGACTCCCTGTCATTTTTCTACCTCGGGCTCACAGACAGCTGGCATTCATCTTGTTGCTTTCTGTTTGGACAGTTAAAAACCTCAAACTGTTCAATGTTGACACTGAAAAAGGCCTCTGTTGTTGAAATGTGTCACACTTCCTGCATAATTGTACATAACTGTAAATGAGGGCCTCACAGGTAAAAACGTTTCATTGCAGTGAAAATGTATCATGCAGCTAAAATGGTACCCAAAGACGAAGTGACCACAGTTGCGTGCATGGGAATAGTTATAGGAAAATCAGGAACTATTTTGCAACCTGAGGAGGAAGGGTTGAATGATTTGAGAAAAATATCTAACTGTGATTTTTCTGATGACATTTGATTGATATATTTACAGTGGCTGATTAGTTTCCATAAAGTCCAGGGCGTGTATTGGTGGTCAACATGATGAGCTTATAAGCTACCTTGTTTCTGAATGAAAAAATGAAAAAGAGAATAAAGAAGTAGCTTAGTTGTTGCTTGTTATTTTACTTTTGGACAAAGTCCAAATCCCAAGTAACCTAGTTAGTTTCCACAAAACACAAATACCAGTTTAGCTCAGATTCAATAATACATTATTACAGTAGTGGTTTTTTTTGACATAAGTCGTTTAAAACTTTAACCCACATTTTAACCTACAGTTTATAATTTGCTATTTGAACACTATTCGTTCAAAGCCCTCGACCTGGGTCTAATTTTTCTTCTCAGTTTTGAAAAAATGTACTCCCCAAGTTAAACATACTTTGTGGAGTTTTCTTGTGTGTATTAGTTAAGCCTTAAAAACACCTCAGATGTACTTCCTTCACTACAAAACATTTTGAATCTATTTCTTAATGTACATTGCTCACATCAGTTCTTTGCTAGCTGGCAGTTTTCTTCTCCCCTGCCTTTGCTGGTGCCTTGCTACATCTCTGACAACACAGAAAACACTGTGATGTTTCTGTCAGTCTCTCTTTTTTGCTATTGTTTCACCTGGGGTGAGATCAGCTCTTCTCTATCTCTCTACACCTTTTCTGTGTCAGTCTTTGCCTAATTCAGCTGTTTCCCTCCCCTCAGTACAACAAGCACCTGTTTGTGCACATCAGCCAGAGCAGCCCGAGCTACAGCGACCCCCTGCTGGAGTGTGTGGACATCAGGCAGATCTACGACAAGTTCCCCGAGAAGAAGGGCGGCCTCAAGGAGCTGTTCGGCAAAGGCCCGCAAAACGCTTTCTACCTGATCAAGTTCTGGGTGAGCAGACAGACACCTGCCCACTTCCTGTTTGCATGAGCTTTTGTTTCCTCTCTATACCAGATTCACACCCGTCACAAATGAGTGAGGATAGTGTCTCAACATTTACAAAATACTGTTTTTATACTTTTTTCCTTAATTTTGTCTTGGAAATGTTTTTGGTCATCAGCGAGCAGGGTAAGCACGCAACACACTCTTTTCCCTGTATTTTTCCACACAGGGCCATGCCTTTGTCTGTACTTACAGGTGTGTGTGTGTGTGTGTGTGTGTGTGTGTGTGTGTATGTTCTCTCTTTCCACCTGGGATATGGAGGTGGTGGGTTGATGAAAGCACAGTCGCTTTGTTTGAACACCTGCTCACCTCCTGACTCACAAGTTGCTCTGTCTTCACGTGTGCGTGTGTGTGTCACTTTACTGTTCTCTCTCAGAGCTGCAGTATACCGACAAATCACACAATTTGTCATTTCTTTTCTTTTCTTTTCTTTTCAGAGTAATCAAACAAATCAAATAGTCTAAAAAAGAGTCTCAGACTTCATTTCTCAAGGGGTTGACATGTGACAAGACAGATTGGGTCTTATGACATTGGTTATGTCATAATGGAGTCACTTTCTGAGTTTGCTTTGAAATGGTAGAGTGAACGCACTGTTACTGTTGCTGCGCCTGTCAAACTTTGCTTTTTTGCACAGCATATACAATAAGCTTGTGTAGTTTAACAGTAACAGATTTACCTGTATTACTTGGTTGAAAACACCACCACCAGCCTACTGTTTCATGAATCCCGCAGACTCATTTTAAAACAAAAAGCCTGTCAAACGGTCTTAAAAACGAACTTGCCACCCACATTCATGATATTGTGCTAAAAGACTGAGGTCAGCATCCTCCCCTGTGAAAGCTCCATGTAGAAGACATGGAAACAAAGAAACTGTTTATTGCAGTGTAGAACTAGTATTATAGTATGATAAACAATGTAAGACCAGCTATTTGGCAAGACAAAAGTTAGTTAGAGTTGTGCTTTATTGTTCGTATTATTAATTTTACTTTCACTTTTGATGTTACAAGCGAAAAGGCTTTCAGGATAAGAACTTACTAATGTGTGAAGGTAACACTGCTTCAGTTAACATTAGCTGGGGTAGCTGGAGTGTAAACTTGTCTAAATCTAATAAAGACCAAGACAGTGCTGTCACTAACATTATTCTAAACTCTGATAGGATTCAGGTTCAGCTTTCACACAGAGCGGAAATACCACCCAGTTAGATGTGCTATTGTGAAGATTTTTTTTTTACTAAAGCTGTAATTCCACATGATAATGTGGAATGCTCCTTGGTTTTGGAAGCTCGGTTAAGTTAGTTATCGGGAGGTGCTAACAATTGCCTCTTACGTTACAGCAGACAGATTGCAGCTGCGTAATCCATTCCTTACACTATGCAGAGGAGGGCAGAAGCCTGCAGGCCTGTGAAGTGGGTTCAGTATACAATAAATGTAGAAGTGATGAGATGTGATTGTAGCATGACAACAAACAAAGAGGCTGTGTGTGTGTGTGTGTGTGTGTGTGTGTTTGGGTGTGTGTGTTGTGTAGAGAGCCTCCCCTCTGAATTTAATTAAAAAGCTCTCTGATCTACCACAATGGAGCGTGTTTCTGATAATCTGCTGCTTTAATAGAGCACAGTTTGATGTTTGTGTGTGTGTGTGTGTGTATGTGTGTGTGAGAATGAATGTACAAGTGGGTGACTTAGCATACGGTGTGTATGTGTGTGCATGGTTTGTCAGCCCTGAGACACACAGTGCCCCTTAGAGAACTCATTACAAACAGCACAAACCCCTCTCAAGGTCTCTCAGTCTGTAATCCAGGTGCAGCATGTTCTCACTGCTCTGATGAAACAACTTCAGTGACAAAAGTGACATAAGACTATCGTTTTTGCCCTGTAGTATCTTCCAGTGTTTTTAGAAAGTAGATTAGTATCTTATTATATATGTTTGCAAATGTCACATGACACATGAACAAATCTGCTATCAAAGACTTGGATAAAAGTACAGCTGTTTTAAAGGATCAGTTCACCCAAACTGCAACAAAACATATTTGGACCATCTCCAAGATTTCTCCCTCCTCCCCCGATACAATGAAGGGGAACAGAACAAGGAAATTTACTGATTATTTTGTCCCTTCTCCTGATGGAAATTGAGCTACTATTTCACATAATTTCTTTTACATGCTCCCTAATTATAACAGATGTAATTTAGACTAGCAGCTGACCTTTTGATATTAGTTTTAGCAGTGTAATAAGGAGATCCAGCAGTCAGTGATCCAGAATCTACAGAAATTGCAGTTTGAGCATGTCATGGCTCAGTGACTGAGCTACCAGCAGAGGGCACTGTTGGCTAACTTTTGTAGAAAGCAGCCGGTGCTGCTTTTCATGTTCTTTCTCGTGTTTCTGGAAGTGTACACGGGTTGGATTGGTGACATTTATACTATCCGTAATGCTGTAGGTAGTAATGTTGCTGCACTGTGTTTTCCAGGCGGACCTTAATCACAACATGCAGGATGACCCTGCGGCCTTCTACGGTGTCACCAGCCAATATGAGAGCTCAGAGAACATGACCATCACTTGCTCCACCAAGGTCTGCTCCTTTGGCAAGCAGGTGGTCGAGAAGGTGGAGGTGAGGATGGATACAAATCGTTGTGGTGCACTCTGGTTTACAGTAGTAATCTAGGATATTTTCATAATGTCTGCTGCGCTGTGTTTTTCATGGAAGTTTAACATTTTGAAGATTTTCTGGTGATGTCTTTCATTCCAACACTATTCTCCTGCTTTACGCCACAGCCTCTCTGTTCTAAATGTGTAAATGTATAAATCCTGATGACATCAAATGACCCCTTACAACGACATCAGGGTTGTTTTGTCAGGCCGGGCGCACAGAAGAAGCTAAACAACTCTTGACGTGTACTTTCAAATCGGTCACATTTTACTTTCGTAACCATTTCCCCCTCTCATTTTAGACGGAGTACGCGCGGTTTGAAAACGGGCGCTTCGTCTACAGAATCAGCCGCTCTCCCATGTGTGAATACATGATCAACTTCATCCATAAGCTCAAACACTTGCCTGAGAAATACATGATGAACAGTGTGCTGGAGAACTTCACTATTCTGCTGGTGAGCACATCAGTGTGTGTGTGTGTGTGTGTGTGTGTGTGTGTGAATGTTATAGTACAGATACATGAATGTTATTTTTAGCGTGCATACATATTCAACATTAACACATTATACAACTTTATACAACTTTTATCCCTTTATTTTATTTTTATCCCTTCTTTCCTCTGTGTGTGTGTCTAGGTTGTGAGCAACAGAGACACTCAGGAGACCTTGCTGTGTATGGCATGTGTGTTCGAGGTGTCCAACAGTGAGCACGGCGCGCAGCACCACATCTATCGACTCGTCAAGGAATAACACACACACACACACACACACTCTCACACACACACACGGCCTTTGCTTGGTGATTAATGGTGACATTGGAGGTCCAATGTCCAAAAACTGAATTCTACAAAAGTGTCTTTCAGCCAAACAATTTGACCTAGTGACGAAGAAGAGAAGGGCTGCATTTTCACTGCTGCTCACAAAACATCACAGCAATAATTGGGTATTTTTTAATTAACACCAGATATGACACAGTGTGCTGCAGAAATCCTCCTCAAGAGGAGCATTTCAGCAAACCCATATTCACTCCAACCTGAATATCAGACGCTCATTAGCTGCAGAGGCACAGTGGCAGTGCAGCCATAGACACATCAGAATCGACCTGGGTGGTTTCCCCAAGAACATCCTGACTCTGATATCACCAGGAGATGCCGTGTCTCCTGCTAATTGGTTTCTTACCCTCTTTCTCCCAGTAAATGTGTATTTTGCTTGCTTGATGGTGGAAATGAAAGTGTTATTTCTGTCACATGCTTTTGGGAAAATCAACCCAGGATGGAAGAAAGACATCTCACAATCTCTGCCCTCTTTGACAAAAGTGGGTGTGTGTGTTATCTGCCAAGTACTGACGGACACTGAAGGTCAGACCCTGTGTATCATCCATAACTAGAGAAGGAAATAACACTACTGCGTTATCATATAGTACAGTATAGAGGTGGTTTTGTACAGGTAGCCACTGCAAATTGTGTGAGTTGCTTTCTTGCACAAAAAAGAGGTTTGTCCCAAAGAAAAGAAATCAAATTTTTACCTTTTTCTATGTTTTCTTTAAAAAAAAAAAAAAAAGCTTCTAAACTTTGGGAAATTGTTTATTGATAGTAGCATATAGACTATATTTTAATTCCAGGAACACTATCTAAAATGTATGTTAATAAGAAATTATAAGTGAAATTGAACAATTCAGGTACCTTATTGTGCAACAAGTGACTCTTCATGAAGATTGAATAAATAAATCAGCATGTTAAAGCTATAATCTGTAAGAGTTCAGCCCTGGCTGATTTGGCGATCATTGTCAGCACTAACCCTGGTGACAAATACATTAAGCTCCCTGTGACTGTTTCACAATAAAAGCCACGCTGTGTTTCCTCAGTTGAAGGCTTTTAATATGAAGGAGCATCAGTAGGGAAAGGTTGGGATAGCACACATGGTCCTGTGAGGCCATTTGAATCTGGCACGGGAATGGCGGCCTCCGCCACTGACCGTTAATACTACCATATTGAAGTGTAACTGCAACAACAACTACTTCTTCTACTTGGAAGAATACTTCCAAGATATGGAATGGCTGATGCTAAAAAATAATGCAGAGGGTTTGATTTCTTGATAGTCTTCAGGATTATAATTTTAAATATTAAATGTATTGTGGTCACTCCATTGGGAAGCACTGTGAATCTTTAAAACATCATTTAAGGTGTACAAAGGAAGGAAACCTTTCACACCTATGATTTTTCTGATCAGGTTTCACTTTGCCAATTAAATTTAGCTTAGTTCAATATTCTTGCACCAGCTAACTTGAGCTTTAACATGTCCATACTGACAAAAGTGTTAAAGCCTGAAATGTTATTACGTTCATATTTAAATTGAAGATCACGCTGACCAGAAGCCTTTGGCACCTGTTTCATATTTAGAGCGTTGTCCTTGTCAGGACAGCTCTTTCAGCGCTCCGTTTTTAACTCTGGAAAACATAAAATAGTTTAAGACACGGTTAACTTTTATCAGTTCGATGAAGTTATGTCAGAATTAAAGTCATTTATGAATCAAAAACCAAAAACTGTTGATGAAGTGTACTGTAGCAGGCGATGTTTGGTGGTTTGTCTGTGTCTTGCTCAGCAGCATGAAGTGCCTTTGGTCGGGAACAGCAGTAGACCTGTCTAATCTGTTTTACATAGGTCCTGATAATTTGGTGTTGTACATGGTGTATAGACGGGCAATTTTAGTGAATATAAAGAATGCATAATTAAGTATCACACGCTCCAGTTTTCAGCGTCTGAGGGCTAATTATCCAAATTCCTTATTTAATGGCTGTATCTTGTTGTAATTTGTAGACAGTCAGCACTGAACCATCCTAAAGAATCTTAACTGTATTTCCCACCAGATGTTAATGAGTCACATTCTTGTTTACTTGGTATCTTATGGCAGCATTTACATGTATTTGCATTTGTGTATTACATGTATGTGTGACAGATTCGTGTTAAAACAGCTTGCACATTAGGTGTATTGTCTGGTGCCTCATTTATATAAACTGCAACTTGGACTTGTTACTACTAGAGAAGACCAACTCAGATCTCTGCTATAAAATAATAGTCTGGCTGCAAGTATGTTCATCCAGTAGGAAGACGTCCTTATTGGTGATGGTTCTTGATAAACCTATCAAGAGCCAAAAATTCAGATCTTTTGGCCAATACACTTAATCACCTTCTTGCTGAGAGTTGGATGAGAAGAGTGATTCCACTCTTGTGTTTGTGTGGTTAGAAGCAGGAGCCATGTTATCTTAGTTAAGAATAAGGACCAGAAACACGGGAAACAGCTAGTCTGGCAAAGTAATAAAATTCACCTTCCAGCACCTCTAAAACATGCTGATTAACATGGTATATGTCATTTATGAACCCACACAAAAACCAAAATGTAAAAGCAACAAGTTGTAGTTAGGTTACTGCGCCCAGCAAATACATAATCCTGTATTTAAACACTGTGTAAAACCGCAACTGCTGTTTGTAGCTCCATATTTATCGTACAGTCATGAGAGTCTTCTTGTCTAACTCTCTGCAAGAAGTGCGTTCCCCAGAATGTCACCCAATTTCCTCAAAATTTAATTGAAAATAATTTTAGAACGACACCGTCTTACAGTTTAGCATCCCACATGGCCAAAAATGTGCCAACACCTGGTCTTTATCCAGCTTACTCAGCAAAGTCAGCTCAGTACAGCGACTTCTTGGAACAGACCCCAGACCTCCTCCTGTCAGGCTGATTTTGTACACTCAGTATGTCCATCATGTACACTGACACAGACTAACACAAACTTTACAGCATGTGCATGTTAATGAATGAGGCCCAGAGGTTGTCTTTTTTTCATTCAGGAACAAAGAATACAGTTTGCTGATTAACACAGTGCCAAGACTCACAGTTGGGATATGTTTCCTGTGTGACCAGCTGGGATGCTACGTGGTGTCCACAATACCCAGTAACTTGCAGAGAAAACCTTGCAACTGAAGGGCAGACCCGAAATGAGCCATTTTCAGATTTGCCATTGTCCAAAACCACTCTAGTTTGACTCCACCGTATTTGTCTAAAGACTCCTGTGGGTGTCTCTCAGGGTTACAGTCACCTGTCCAAAACAAAACCCGCGATCCTTTCAACACACTGGTGAATCATTCTGTCAGGAAAACCCCATTCAAAATTCCCCTTTAACTTTCCCAAAGTTTGTCTCACACTACAGCAGCGTGTTGTTTGCAGGCAGACTGCTAGAGCTTCACAGCAGAGTACTAACATGCAACATACAGCCTCAGAGGGGCTGGTTTTACAATAATGACCCTCTGTCTCACAGTATCTACCACCTGCTTACCAAAGACGGTCATCATGTGACACAACATGCAGAGGAAAATGGATTTATTACAAGCCAGAGTAACTTACAAGCTTCTGCCAAATAGTTTCATGGATAAAAACCCTAGAAACATCTGTGGGCTGCTCTGTAAACCTGTACAGATGTATGCAAAACAACAAAATAAACAAGAAATAGGGTTAAATGAAACCGTGTTTTTGAACCTGGTTTAGAAAAGTGCATTAACATTTTTGCCTTTAAAGACGTATTTTAATTTGACCTTATCATGGACACCTCTTATCATCTTGGTTGGCAGACTGAAGAAGCTCTGTATGAGAAGCTCACTGGAAACTGTGATTTATTTCAATTAAAATGTCTGTTAAACTTTCCAAGGACTCAACCGTATGTCCACTCATCATAATCAACGTGCACACACTAATAAACTCACACAAAAAGCGGTGTATGCACGATGCCCAAAGGCCGATCAGAAGGTTTGAAAGTTCAGTGAACTGCTGAGTTTCTGAATCATCGTCGTCTGTGGTGTTAATGTCGTCTCGTATGTACAAGTTGGATATTTATCTTCTTTTCCGAACCACGCGTGGCACAGAAATCCTGTCTGTAATCAATTCCAAAATGGCCTTGAATCTTTTTGCTCTGGTGCACGCGCAGCACACCTGTGTGTGTGCACTGAGGGTTTTTGATAAGGTGCTTTGTATAGAGGTGACAATAACGTTTATTACAGATGTTGTGTATATCTTTGATATTCTAATGTTTATCCTATTTTGCGAAGAAAAGAGTACATTTAGGAAAGTCCAAAAGCTGGTGATGTGTGTCTATTGGTACTGCACAGGGTCTGATCTTTGCTTTGTAACTTTTTTCCCCCCTCATGGCTAAAAGTATGTTAGATATTTTCTAGCTTTGTAGAGACTTTGTACGCATATGCTATTCAGTTTAAATAAATGGTCAGTTCCAAACTGTGCTCTGGGGTTTTGTCTTTACTTATTGGTCACTTAGCCACTGAGTCAACGTTTCTTTGTTATATTTTGATTATTTATATATATATATATACACAAATTTATTGCTGCCACCAAAATAACATGTACCTTTATGATTGTTTAAGTCGGCACAGTCTTAAATCTGTGTGTCACATTGCCCCTGTTGTGATAGGCGTCTACACCGACCACTTAAGGTTCCATAAAGTCAGCAGTAAGAGATTCAGAGAGGTGAGAGGCACAAAAATGCAGCCTCTGGTATTATGCTGTCTTATTGTGTATTTACAAAATATGCCCTCACATGTCCACTGGAAAGCTGTGTAGATGCTGAGTGAATTAAGACAAGAAATGACGTGAGTTACAGGTTGTGTGACGAGTCATTCTATACATTGAGGATGAGCATGTCGAGTGTTTCATCATCATTTCGTTTGATGACTGTCTCAAAGCAACTGAGAAAACGGTGCTATTATTTTGTCATTAATGAATGTCGTGTAAATGAGCCTCAGAGAGAGCTTCAGAGGGCCAATGTGACTCCAATAGTGTAGTTTCCCTTATGAACACCAGAGGGAGCCCCGCTCAAAGAATCCAACACAAAGCTCTACTTTAGCTGTCTATTTTTTTTTATGGATGATAAAGATAAAACACCACTTTCATGCATTTCCTTGCATCAATAGCCACAATAATTTATATTCATATAATATTAAGATAAAGATGACCACCTCTCAGTAAATGTGATCTTTGCATAACACTAAATAGTGTTATCAATCATGAACAGGCTTGCCAGACACCAAAAACCCGAATCATCTAACTATTTCTTTAAACCCTCTTTGCAGTCACAAGCATTACGGTAACACCGGAAGCACCAAACCTTTTCCGTCCAATAATAAGTCTGCAGGTCAGGCAGACGTGATGACCTCACAGGAAATGAGATCAAAGATAAGAAAAAAAAACATTCTGTTATCTCACATCCCAGGCGTAGCGGGACAATCCTCTTTATCCAAATCCAGTGTGTTTGCAATGCATGCTCTGAATGTGTGTGCTCATGCTGCTGTGTGTGTGTGTGTGTGTGTGTGTGTGTGTGTGTCTGGGTGTGTGCAGATGCATAGTGTGTGTGTGTGTGTGTTCACATTCCCAGATGGTTTTCTAAGCAGTTATTTTACCAACAGAACTGGCCTGATGCAGCACTCAGCTACACACAGAATGATGGCTGCCGGTGGGGATGAACACACACCATTAATGTAATACTCACACCAAAACACTCTTAACGCAGCCTTTTATGAGTTTCATCGACCATATTGTGGCCTGAATCAGTTTGAAGAGCAGATTATGGGGTCAGACACTTTATCAGAACCCTGCAGGGTGTAATGGATGGATTTCCTTCTGCTTTGTGCTCATTCCAGCTGAGCGTCATCATACTGAGACATGCAGCTGTGTGGGGATTATATGAAACTGTCTAACAATGCATTATATATAATGCACAACACTGCTGAGTCAGAGCTTCATCAGTGTTTTAGCTTTATTCTGTGGTTCTTCTTGGCTTGTAACCTGGACTCATTAGTGCTCTACTTTGTGTGGGACATCATGAAACATTACTAATAAAGACATCATAGGTGCCATTTACACTGGGGACGCTGGGGACACGTCTCCACCACTTTTTAAAATAGCTGATTTTGTCACCATCACTTTTTGAAAGCATTTGTTAAAAGTGTTCATAAAACAAACCTTGAGAAAGGTGTATTTGCACAAAAAGACAAACATGCAATGCAATGTAAATAGAGAAAAAATAAATGTGCATTACCAACAAAAAGCAAAAAATCAAGCTACTGATTATAGCATTATACGTCTATATTTTGAATTGCCAGATGAATTTTGGGTTTCCCTTTGAAGTCTAAAAATAAAGGCATTTTCTCCATAAATTAGTGCAGAAAATTTCTCAAGAAAGCAGGATATTAAGTGTTTACTGCTCCAAATTTTCTGGGGGAGGACCCCAACCCCCCCACTCAAATATCTCAGCATTGAATAATTCTTTAAAAGACTGCTAAAGTATTACATAATATTTTTTTGTGACCCCTATATTGTGGATCATCACATCTTATGGTCTAAGTTAATCGTCACACCCCTAAACAGAGCCCTTATGTCCCCACCACTCTTAAACACAAAGTGACGCCCTTGAAATACATCTACATAATACAGAACTGCTGCAACGAAAAATGTGCTCAGTTCTGTAAAAAATAATTTGGTGAGCCAAACATAGTTTTAAATCAGAAATTCAGGGGGGAAATCATAAATGCACAAAAAGGCACCAGCTATGTCAGTGTTTGAGTTTGAGTCTTTCTGTGGCAAGGCTTGTTGTAAATTCTCAAGTAAAGTACAAGTATCACAAGTAAAATTGTCTTCAAGTATTTTAACCCAAACACTGATCTTTAACCTTGAAGACACGCTCCCATGTCTCAGTGTGTTTTAGTTGTGTAAATGGCAGAGATTAAAGGCAGAAGCTAGTTTTGGAGATTAAAGAGTCAACCTTTTCCTCACGCTGACTGCAAACTCAAAGAGTGCTGCATGTTCGTTTCACTATCAGTCCAGGTTTCCCTGGAGAAGTGAGAGCGAGCGTGCGTGTGCGTGTGTGTGTGACAGAGAGAGAGAGAGGCTGAGCGAGAGAGGGAGGCGTGTCCCAGCCGTTACAGCACCCTCCTGTTTTGTCCCACTCACAGAAGAGCAGCCTGTCCTGACACAAGGACGCACCTCTCCTCCTCTCCTCTCCGGAGCAGCGCGCGGGGCTGAGATCAATCTGCCGGGGAGAGAGGGATGAGGTCCCGGCAGGCATCCCGGGAGCAGACCACTGGGGAAATATGAATGAATGGGGACAATGTCATATGTTCGGACCTGAGCGTAAAGTGGGAGCTGACAGGCCTACACAGCGACGGGACAGAGAATTAGTGTTTGAATGAATGTTTTGCTTCACTTTCTCCACTGTAGGCCTAATTTTAAGTTTTAAGTCAACTTCAAATGTGGTCAGAAATATAAAGCTTTGCTTTTTGAGGTGCCACAAAGAGAGGACAGGCTACGTTGCAGAAACTTTTTGCTCTTGGAGTTGAGCCGGAGATGGAGCCGGAGGAGGGAAAGATCTCTGTGTGGGTCTGCCGGGAGGAGAAGCTGGTTTCCGGGCTGACAAAGCGAACCACCTGCGCCGACGTAGTGAAAGTCCTGTTGGAGGACCAGAACCTGCAGCAGGGCGCCTCGGCGGCTATGCTGTCCGGCTCCCCGCAGTCCTACTGCGTGGTGGAGAAATGGAGAGGCTTCGAGAGGATTTTACCCAACAAGACCAAAATCCTCCGGCTGTGGAGCGCCTGGGGGGACGAGCAGGAGAATGTCCGCTTCGTCTTGGTGAAGAACGAGGCTTCGCTGCCCAACAACGGTCCTCGCAGCGCTGAGGCTCGGGTGGTCCAAAGCAGGGAGAGCGGCGGTCCGGGCGGGGTGCTCAAGGGCACCGCCAAGACCTGCTGGACCGCCGCGGCCGCTGCAGCTAACCTGTCCCAGGAGAAACAGAGGCGCATAGTCAGGAAGGCTTTCAGGAAGCTGGATAAGATGAACAAAAAGAAAGAGCAGACTGTTTCTAAAGATAAGGGCTCCGTGGAGAAGATGGAGACGCTGGTTCACCTGGTGATCTCCCAGGACCACACCATCCGCCAGCAGATCCAGAGGATCAAGGAGCTGGACCGGGAGATCGAGCGGTACGAGGCCAAAGTGCACTTCGACCGCATCAAGAGACACGGGGTGAACTATGTGCAGGACACATACATGGTGGACTCCTCCTCGGAGGGTTCCGCTCCTTCGGACTGTAAGCGCAAAGCGGAGCGGCAGGACGCGCGGTGCACAGCGGAGGCGCTCGCGCAGTTCGAAGAGTACGCGCGCCGGTGTGAGGAGGTGGTGCGGCTGCAGGAGGAGCTGACGGAGCGCGAGGCGCTCGTGGAGAGCATCACCGGGGAGATCCAGGAGGAGCTCAACCGCCGGTGGATGAAGCGGCGGCGGGACGAGAGAGGAGCGGAGGCGGCGAAGGACACAGACAGCGTCGCGGAGGAGGTGTGTCTGGCCGCGTCTGCCGCTCCAGCTGTGGAACCAGATGTGGAAAGTTTGTCAGAGAGCGAGCTCTCTCTGGAGGAAGAGAGGATCAAAACGCAGCTGGACACCAGTCTGTACATCGGCCTGCGGCTGAAGACAGACCTGGACGCCATCAGGGGAGACTTGGACCTGAGTCTGGCGCTCTGGGAGACCAAGGAGAGTGAACTTCTGGACCTACTGGCCAAAGTTGAGACCATGGAGATAGAGCAGGTGAACACCAAACTGACTGATGATACTAAGGCAGAACAGGGTGCAGCGAGCACAGAGGCTGAGCCGGCATCAGCAGAGAAGAGCAGCGGCTGGGTGGAGCAGGCCAGAGGTCTGTCCAAGGCCTGCAATACAAACGATGAAGACTCAGACACAGGCCTGAGCTCCATGCACAGCCAGGACTCTGACAACCCACCTGTGTGCGAGTCACTGGTATAGACTCACTTTGTGTGGAAGCATGTTGGACTTCTATGCAATTCAAAGCCACAAACTCAGGGGCAGAGAATCAGTATTGGCAATACTGGGAGATGTTCTTCCTTACCCAAAATGCACCTCAGTGTGGGCACTGTAATTCTATAGCAATAATTCCTATATGTAGTTGCACAATAAGCTAAGAGGGACAGCATGCGTAGAGAGGTTTACAAAGCCATGCTGATCCATAGCTGATCTTTGACCTCCAGGAGGAGAGTCAACAAAGTACCACGTATTAAGAGGGATAGCCTAGAGGAGTATTATAATAAGCCACTTATAATCTGTAGTCTTCAATAGTAAACTAAGGCATTCTTGATCACAGGTTTACAGTTAACAACAGCTTGCTTTTTGGCAGGATGCAGTCTGACTTTTTGCTGAAGCAACAGAAAGGTAAGGCTGAGTGTTGTTTTATAGACACTCTGTAGGTAGGCCTGACAGACAGGTTTCCTTTAAAAGGTCATCGTCAAGTGTACCTTAATGCACAGTAAAGTACAGTTAGGTCAACTACAAAAATGCTATGAAAGCTCTTTGAATATAACCGATGCACTGCAAAGGTGGATCGGCTCAGTTCAGTTCTTTACTATCCAAACACTATTTCAATAAAAGAAAAGACAACTACAGACTTTGAGAACTGCAGTTGAAACACTGATCCCTGGAGCAGATCACTTGATGTTGTCCTCAGTAAAAACAGTGTCTGTCTTTAAAGCACAAAAGTCCTGTTTATTTAATAGTATGTTCGAGTGGGGCCATCTTCTTCTCTCTGTGGTCAACTTTTACAGGTTGGACACATTGCAGTGGTTACAAGCAGTGGTTCTCAACCTTATTTAGCTTGTGAGCCTTTAAAACAAGTGAAAGTGCAACCCATCATCAGAAGTTACATATTTCTGTGAGCTGTGAGTATTGCAGGCAAGGTAAGATTTTTACCTGTTTGTTTAATTTGAAAAAATATAGAATCCTGAATAGGTCAGAAAAAGAAAAAAATAAACATAATTTAGTTCTTTTCAAACATGTTCATCGTCTTGCACTTACTCAGATTTATCTTTTGCCCACCTTTGGAAGGGGGGGGTCCCGAACTCCCAGTTGGGAACCAGTGGTTTAAAGCAGGTAAAAAGTTGACTCAGTGTAGTATCTTCCTGGTGAAAGAGCCATAGAGAGATCAGGACAGAGCCAAAACAAATTCATTGTGGGGGGCACTTTAGAGGGGTAGCCTACTCCAGCAATTTAATATTTCAGTAAATGTGGAGGACTCTCAAGAGACCGATTAAAAAAAAAAAGGTCGAAATTGAAGCAGCAAAGACTGAGACCGATTCTTAGTCCCCATATGGTTCATGATTCAAAAACACTGGATCATACATTGATTTCCCATAATGCAACTGGGTCTTTAATTAGACCCTCCAGCCTGCTTCAAGCCAACATCTTTCAAACCCCAGAACTTAAGATGGGCCTTCTATTAAAAACATTCAGTTTCAACTCAGAGCTTTATGACAGGTGAACTGAACTTAATGTGTGAAATTGGTGTACTGTCCCTTTAAATCTGTGCATTGATTGTTGTTCTGGCATTAGTTTGGCTCTTCCGTTGACAGCTTGTTTCCCTGAAAAGTATCTTAGTCATCCATAAACAACTAAAGCAGACAAGAAAAACCTCATGTTTATATCAAGGTTCAAGTCAAGGAATTATTTCCTCTATCAGAAGGAGGCTTTATGACATGTTGTGCAAAAAAAAACAAAAATGAGCACATCAGGAATACAAACGTGAGTCTGTACATTAGATGTCTACAATGTCGTAGACTGTGATTGAGATTTTATGTTTCTTGTCTAATTAACACATTTATGCTAAACATCTATGGCTGTATGGCCAGAGAGTCCAAAATACTGAAACTGACATCAGAAGTCAAACATGTTGCACTTACAAACACATCCTTATTATCTCTTTACAACGTTGCCAGGCCTGCATGTTTCGTTCCATCTGTGAGAACACCTGTGAGATTGTAAAATGCTTTCGGGAGAAACGACCCCATTCCACAGTCCTACAGTCCCTGCATCTCTGAACGCTGTGACATTAAGGGGAACTATTTTAAGCCTCAGTTCACTTCATACATCCTGGATTTCTGCAACGCTGTGCTTCCTGGCACAATCTTCCAGGAACTGCAGACAATAAGAAACAGAAAATTAAACAACAGCTACCCGAATACATTATTTTGAGATCATCCTTCATCCGAATTATTCTGTATTTTTGTGGGGCTGTTGTGATGTCAAATCTTACATGGTTGACTTTGTCTAGCTGTAAAATGGTGAGAGTCAATAACCTTGTAAATGTAGACGAGACTGATGATACTGTTTCTGTGGAGTTAGCCGTTAGCTGTATCCCAATAGCAAAATGACCTGTGTGTAGCTAATTTATGTCGCTTGAACAGGGACAGTTTTGGGCTTCTCCGTCAATGACATTCAGCCTGCTTTGTCTAGATAGATAGCTCTAGATCAACAACTCTGAGGCTACTGCAAGAGTACCCAGATGCACTGTGGCTGCATCGTAACGCCAGTCAGCACACTATTACACGACTGTTAGTGTTGAAATAAACAGCAAAACCTATTTGGCTTGTTGTATGGCTTTATTTAGCGTGACTGACGTGTCTGAGAGCATTTGTATGTGTGAGCAGTTCTCAGAGTTTTCACACTTTAGCTAAGAGGCGACCCCCCCCCCCTCCCCCAACATCTTTTCCACACACACGTTTGCGTTTCATGTATAGATGTAAAGATAGTTTGCATACCTCTAGGCCACAGCATGTAACAGTGGAAGGTGTGCGTGTGTTTGAATGTGAATATTGTTGTACAGTGTATGTTGCCTCTCCTGTGATACTCGTCATGCATAGTTGTGTTTAATCGCTGCTTCCTGATCCCTCCTGCATGAACTCCTGCATTAATTATGACAGGATGAAACAGAGACCTGAATGTACAGAGCAAAGATATACAGCTCAGGTTGCCATTTAGTAACACATACCTTCACATGTTCCTCAGGTGGTGTCTTAAGGGGTCCGTTCACCCACATTACAAAAAGCATAGCTACTAACTTGCCCCCCTTACTGGTGTCTAACAATGCTGAGTGTTCGATATCTGTCTCTGAGATCTTTGCATCTACTCAAATTAAGAGAGTCAATGGAATCACATTTGTGGTCCTTGCAGCAATGAGAAATTAAATTTTAAATATTTAACAGCAGCGTCCCTTTCCAGAAACACTGTCCAAGTGACTCTGGGTAAGCCACAGAGCTCACCGTGGACAGTTTTCTGGGGTTTTACAGGTTGTGCTCCATTCAATCTATTGTATTGGGGTTAGGAAGAATTTAGATTCTGCAATTATAAACTTATATATTCCTTTTATTTCACAGGCTGATTAAAGTGTGTTTAAACTGGAGAGGCGATACCTCAATTTGACTACTTTAGGCAAACCCGGCTAATAAATCATTTCTCTAACTGTCAACATCACTGACAAGCCAAACCTACTTCAGCCACTGTCTCTTCAGTCCGGCCATGAGAATTCCAGACATGTCTCCCTGACAAAGGTTATAATTTTGTGCCAGCTTTCCTTGTTCAGCTGTGGATCTCTGATGATTATGCCACACCCTGGTGTTCTGAGCTTCGTTTGGCCTGTATAGCATTATCTCCTTAGCTTGTGTCTACAGAATAAGCCTTATATCCACATCCAAAGGGGAAATGCTCTTATGACTACAGAGAAAAGGCTCAGATGCAGCGAGTGTTTATCCAACAGGCTCTGACCATTATGAGCATGAGTAGGGGAATTCCTAAAAAGTGTGTGTGTGTGTGTGTGTGTAAGTAGAAATATACAAACAGGAGGATAAGTATTCTTTTGAAAGATGCGGTAAGAACTAAAAAAATCTAAATGAATCCACATTCATTTAGATTTTTTTAGTTCCAGCAGCTTAATGCTGAAAATGTGCAGTTGAAACATTTGAAATAGCCAAAATACTGACAGGAGTTGATGTTAAAGTTGAATTGGCAGTCGAAAAACAATAACTTGTGAGTTAAGTTTAAATGGAAGTGCTGAAGTTCAGTCATTCAGGTGAAGAACAAGCACTGAAAGGAGTTGAAGTCATCATCATGTTAGTGACACGTTAAGTTGGAAGTGACTGTTTAAGTCCTGAAAGAAAGAAATGCGTATAAAATGTGTATAAACTCAAAAAAGATGTCAGTTGAAGTTCTAGCTGAAGTGTAAGCACTGAAAGCAGCTGAAGAAAATAGTGTAGCAAGATTGATGAGGAAGTTATGTTACTCTGGAAGAGCTGAAGTTTAATTTAGCAGGGACAGTGCACATTAATAAAACATCCATGTAAATGCACCGGAGTTAGCCAAAAGACTATTTTTCATCTGTAGTCCCTGGACAGCTGTTACATAGTCAAACTTCCACCATCTTGCTTTGTGTGTTGAGTGTACTCACTGAAAGCAGAAGAACTTTCAGCTGAAGAATAATAGATAAAAACAATCACACTTTCAGCCGATGTGTAACCACTGAGAGTAGCTGTATTGTCATTTAAAGAGTAAGCGATGAAAGCAGTTGAAATATCAGCGTTAACCAAACAGGGTCTGAGCGTTATGAGAATAAGTGAGGGAAGTGTGTGTTTGTAGAAAAATACAAATATGAGGATTAATATATTTCTGAAGGATGAGGCTGAGGGAAAAAACAAATGTTTCACTATCCTCTACATTTTATATATTGAGTACAACAGGCTGATGTGTTTTGTGTGGCTGCAGAGGGAACACAACAAATACATAAGTGTTTGCATCCAGCAAAGACCGATTCAAACTTTTACAATGATGTCCAGGTAAGACGTTTTTCCCCGAGGGGAAGTTTCACAGCTCAGGCGACTGTCAGCCTGCAGATCTCCGTCTCATGTAAATGTGTCACTCAGTACGTCTGCTGTCATCTGATAGCATCCGTATCATTCCGACACTGACTGCTTTTTAAATCACTCCAGGTTCTTGTTCACCGCTTGCTGAATTCATCGGTGGCTACATTTCCTGCACCGGCGAGTGACTTCATCCATTTTGGACTGTTGTAAATGTTTGAGCGATCCAAGGAGGCAGTTGACACCCACTTTCTCCTGTGTCTTCAGTTACACCGTCAGGTTCATTTGATACCAATAGTCTCCCCATTCTTCTCTCCACTTTCTTTCTCTCTGCTTTCCTCATCCCTCTTTTCTTCTTATCAGCTACACAACCTTTGAGAGACTTTCAAAATGACCATTAATTGAATATTTTGGGAAATGCACATATTGTTTATCTGTTAGATGAGAGGATCGATACCACTCTTATTGTTTTAAGTAAGGAGATGGAGTCAGGATTTGGTTAGCCTAGCACTGAAAAACAGCTAGCCTTACTTTTTTACATGAACATGTGACTGCTGCAAAGGTCAAACATTTGTACAGTGGACCCTAAAAGGCATGGGGAAAAAAGTAATACTAAAATCTATAGAGGCTTGAAAGTCAAACGTAAAGAGTTTGTAGTTCCATCCTTTACACTCAACAGTTGATGATGTTGTCTTAGATTCATGTCCGTTACAATGCATACCAACAATGGCCAGTTTTCACAGAGGGAAAACTTGAAGCATCCATAGAAACCACTATTACAGCATAAACCCGACTCTCTGCTAATAACAGAGGTGTGCGCAGTGCGTTTACAAACCTTTTTCTCTTAGAAAAACTGAAGGGTCTCAAACAAAACAAACTATTGTTACATGGCCATCGGTTACATGGGCTGTTTGTGTGAGTGTCTGACCTCCTGGTGCCATGCTTGGCATAGGCAGTGTGACGGCGTGAGACCATTCATTTGAGCCAGAACACTGGAATTTATGTAACTTGACAGTTAGGCTGCAGGGGATTCTTCCAACAAACAGTGTGTGTGTGTGAGATGGAGAGAGAGCCTGAGATAAATACAGACAAACAGAGATAAAGAGACAGGAAGAGAGAGCAGTAAGGTTAGTTACGCAACCCTGTTAGAATATTTTGTGTGTGTGTGTGTGTGTGTTGGACCCCCTTGGTGTTGTGTTTGGCAGAAACAGTGTGAGGTGGTATGAGGGCCAGTTAGCAGCAGATGCTCACATCTTTCTACCATAAACACTGACGTTTATATAACCAGAGCGGAAACACATGCTGCTGGGTAAACATGGTGTGTTTGAACATCGGTTGAGTGGTAATATGACTTAGCCAGTGGCTTGCTACATGTATTTACTATATCTATATATATATGTGTGTGTGTGTGTGTGAGAGAGTTCATTAATGAGCAAGCACTGATGTGTTTTGAGTTCCCTTCACAATAATGTGCTTTTATGTTTGAGATACAAATAATTTAAATTTGCAGATTGTGACCGTCTTCTTATGCGCTGCTAACGACCACAGTCAGACACAGACGTAACAGCTTGTTATGTCCAAGTTGGTGTAAAATGGTAGTTGTGTGGCCAAAAAATTGCTTAATTGTTGATTGATTTTATCAATCGCTGATTGGGGAGTGAATTATCAATTGTTCCAAGCCTAGTTTCATGGCCACGGCCATGTCTCCCAGGGTTGTCTGGTGTTTTCTCACGTTCCCAGTGCTCCTGCCTGTCTCTGTCGAGAGCCGCTTTCATACAGAGATCCCACAATAAATGCAGGAAGAATACTGAACAAAAGATTGCAGCACAATCCCACCAATGTGTGTGCTTTCAAATAGCAATCTGGCTTTCCAGTTAAAAATGTGAAAAAAAAGACAGTGACTGAGCATTCCTGCTCAGTACCTTTCATAGAGCACTGCACGCCGGCATATTGTTGCAATACTCCTGGAAAATAAGGCAGTGTGAAAGCGCCTTAAGTATACGTTTGTGTGTGGGTGTGGTCTCTCAGCTCCTCTTGCACACCTGTCTGTTACCAGCTCATCACCTCAGCATCTATCCCGGCTCAACTCCCACTCATCTCTGTGTTCTCTAATCTTTTGTGATGGAGCGGTGCTTAGTCTGGCCTGTTGCTAATCACACTTTCCTTTGTGTTTTAGGATCACTCACTCATCTGCCTGCCTGCCCGCCTCGTCTGAAACCCTCGTGCAATTCAAGCCTGCTCACGCCATCCACCCTCGCTCTTCAACCCAAGGCCATCGCCAGCCATCCAAACCCTATCATTCCATCACATCCCTGGAAGTTTGTTTAAATAATAGTTCACACTATTTGTACTCAGAGCTCGTTTTCTGTGTTATTCTCCGAGGTCCTTGACCAGGGGTCGGCAAATAAGTCTGGCATGGGAAGTCTGGCAAGTTTTTTCCAGATCGTTACAGAACATAGTTAAATTATTTAAAATCCTGAACACCTATGTGTATGTTTAGAGCAGTTGGTGGGACGGGACTCCCATTGGGAGGGTTGTATGATTGATCCCAACATAAGGCAAATATTTTTTTCTCTCCCTTGTTAAACAAATAGACACATTTGCACATATGCTCACAATAAAGCATGTTCTGCAGTGTGTGCACGTCCCGGCGTTTGATCCACCTTCGTAAACCTATCGAAACCAATCACATGTTTACTGATGGCTTTTTTAGAGGTGTGTCAAGCAAAAAAGTTCTCCTGCTTTTATTTTGGAGGCACAATCACATAAGAGGAATTGATTGTGTGAGTAACTGTATCTGTCGTGACTGGGTCTATTTCAGCACCAGCTATTTATTTTTCTGTTTTTGCTGCTATCAAAGCAATCTTGTCGCAGGCCAGATATTATTGCTGGTGGGCCGCCTATTGCAGACCACTGTCCTAGGCCATGTCGCCTTGACGTGTCTTGTCGTGTTGAGTGGCAAATGAAACACGTCCAAACTCGGGTCCTGAGCTCCGTCCTCCGACGTAAATGGAAGGCAGCATGGACCATCTTTTACTTAGTTTCCTGTCTTTGTCCTGTGTTTGGGTTCACTTTCAAAGCACTGACACCTAATGCAAATTCGTCTATTTACAATGACACGGAACAGAAAAGTAGCCAATCCTTTTATTTCATTTATTTTTTGCTTCATAAATGACCTGAAAAATGACTCATATCAACACTTATCAAATGATCATTTAAGCATGAGTACAGATGCACTTTTTGCTGTACGGCTACTACAACAGCAAGTTAAATCAGGCTGCTGATATGCAGATTGCAAATCAAGTTATGTAGCTCTTTTTGTGCATTTGTTTGTTCAACCGTCATCTTCCTCAGTTCCACAGTGTGTGTGTGTGTGTGTGTGTGTGTGTGTGTGTATACACAGACACACCAGTATTTATGCATGTGTGCTTTTGTGTGTCTGGTTGATTAAGGAGGCGAGGAAGCGTAAGAATGATGCAACATTGTTACCNATGAAAAACTGCAAAAAAAAAAAAAAAAAAAGATTGACAACACAACACAACAAAGGCTTACAACCACACAGCAAACTAAATAAATGAGTTTCACTGAGTGCTTCAGGCTGAGGAGATGAATACACAAACAGCTGTCCAGCTAGGATAAAAGAGGATAGTGTGTGAATGTGTGTGCGCACACGCATTGATGTGTGTTGAGTAAATCCCTGATGAGAGCTCGGAGACACACAGGACTGCGTGTGTGTGTGTGTGTGTGTGTGTGTGTGTGTGAGTGTGTGTGGTGGATTGTGATCCAGGGTGATCGCACCAGAGGTTTGAACACACACACACAGCTGGAGTCATTGGCATTATTTTAAAAACAATACCAGCATTTTTATCATCGGGATGAAATCAAAACTCAAAAGAGGGACACTGTGGCAGCTCAGCCTTTTAGTGCTCCGTCTAGACTCGCCTATGTTACCTAGTGAACTCTCTGTTCATGTCATGACAGATCTGATGGGAGACGAAGGGGGAAGGGACGACTGATGCTCACACTCACACTTCAGACAGTTGATCGTCATCAAATTTGAGATTTAAAGTAAACAGCTGAAATGAGAAAGATACAGTCGTTCCCTCACTTGCCCTTTTAAGCTATGGGTGTGCGTGTGCTCGCCTCAGGGTCAGGGACACCCGTCGGTCGCACAGCTGGTGACAGATGTAGCTTAATTTTTGTCGTTGGATATTTAAAACACCTCAGCAGCTGTTAAAATGAAGCCCTACATGAACGTTTTTATCATTATGACAATATCAGAAAGACGAAGATATATTCTCTTTATTTTCTTTTGCATGGTTGACATGATCTGTTTCAGCAGCTTTTACCCATCAGCCACTGTGATGAGAATGAAACCCACACTTCACCCTCCTCTCCTGTTCTTAAAGGGCTTCTCTCATCAGGTCCATACTGGATTAGGGAGATTGTCTGTGAAGTACACGGGCGATAAAGTCATCTTTCCTCAGTAGATCATTTGATCCAGCTATGGAAGACCAGGAATGGCAAAATTAAACTGAACTTTAAATCAAAGTCGTATTTGTGTCCATCAAATATCGCAAAGTTAAATTAAAGCATAAAGAAATAACTTTTGTTTGAAAAATGTGATAACAAAGGGAAGTGAGTTATTGTAGTTTGGCCCACTTATCAGCACGGTCTGCAGTTGGAGCTGAAGCAGTGGCTGTGACATCCAGCTCACGGAAGCAACTAGGCCTACTTTAGTCCTTACTTCCTGACTGCCGCGATTAGCGTTAAAAATCGTACTCCGTCTCCGCTGTCAAATCAGTAAACACACTATGACATATGAAGCACATATTTTTAGATTCAGTGCTTTCCAAGGATTCCACTTTCTCCTGTGTCCATTGCCTATCCCTAAGGCTGACATGGCTAAAATAAAAATCAGCATCCATACAAAAGCTTTCTGCAGGACTGCATTACATGCTTCAGCAGTGCCACATTAGACCCCCCTCTATCATTAACCTTTTATCATAGCTTATGTAGAGCACTGACCCCTGAGTAACAAGTCACTTAGCTCATGATTTATAGAGCATGTCAGTTATATTATTTATTTAGACTGGTTTTTACTCCAAGGCAGAATGTGTCTAAATCCACATCGTCTATAAAATGTAAACTGACAACTGAGTGAGCGACTCAGGTCATAAATAATGAAGCAGAAACAGCTTGTAGGGCCAGAGCTGCTGTTCTGCTATGTCAGCCTGCATTAAGACAGAATCTGATGAGGCTAGCAATGATGGACTATATAAATAATAATACATTTACATAGAGGATCACAATGTTGTGGCAGCACTTATGAGCAAGTCAAAATGCATTAGCAGGCATGTAAGACACTAGCAGACGAAAAAAGAGCATTAAATCTTCACTGAACAAAATTATAGACGTAACACTTTTGTTTTTGCCCCCATTCATCATGAGCTGAACCCATTTCTCTCAAATGTTATTCACAAATCTGTCAAAATCTGTGTTAGTGAGCACATCCACCTCACAGGTGTGGCATATCAAGATGCTGATCACACAGCATGGATATTGCACAGGTGTGCCTTAGGCTGGCCACAATAAAAAGCCACTTGAACAGAGGCTCATGACGTTGGCTCTCTATGATAGTTTTGACTCATCATACAAAATAAAATGCACAGACACTACAAAAACTAACCCATTTAGGTAAGTAACTTATCTTTGAGAGAATGCACATCAAAAACACTAAAGAAGTGAAAAGTTAGCATTATAGATGGCAAGATACAACCAACATTTCATATACCCTTTCCTGTGTTGCTACATATTATAATAAATAATAATAGTAATGTAATATAAAAGACAATTCACATGGCTCAATTAAATATTTATTCCACTGTATTCACTGTTATACTGGCAAAGCAACCATACAAAGTACAATAAACTATAATTGGGACAACAATTTATACGTTGGACATACCAAGAATACGTTCTATTGTAAATAGTTACACGATATGATCACATAGTACAGACTCCATTCTTTAGCCATCAGCACCACAACTGTCAGTAAAGTGGAACTGCTGTCATCATCAGCACTGAGATGTGTTTGTTCACACTGAGAATGTACTGCACTCACTGAGACACATTCAGAAGTGAGTCCTGGGAATGCTACATACACACAAACACACACACACAGAGAAGTGTGCAAATGTCATGTTCAGCCAGTATATACAAGGTTGAGGTCAAAGTGTATTTAGAAGAGAGACAGGCATTATCTTGGCTACAAGTCTAAAATACAAAAAGCTAGTTTTACAATTGAACTAATCTGTTTATCAAATTTGAAGGAGCTGTTAAAAATCACATCACGATTTTTAACAAAAGATAGGTTGTAAGAAGTTACAAGGCCATGAAAACCATCAGGGTAATCCAATAGGTCAGGTCGTCCAAACAAAATGATAGTAAGACTGAGATGTCTGAATTTTTATAGAAAGATGTGTATATCATCAGCAAAACCATGAAAAGGAATATGTTTCTTAGAAATTGACAGATGGGGCCTAAAATGGACACCACAGCTAAGAGGGGTTGCAGTTGAAGAATATTTGCCTAAGTAAACTGAAAAACTCCTATCTGTCAGGTATTACTGAAACCATTTGAGGGCAGTACCCTTGATGCCTACGCACTTTTCAAGTGGCGATGAATGGATCCTGTGGTCTAATGTCATGAGCAACAGTCAGGTTCATTCAAAACTCCTAAAAGAGCTGTTTCAGTACTATGTTGTGGTTTTAAACCAGACTAAAACTTTTCATAAATGCCATAATTATCTAAAAATGTTTGCATTTGAGTAAAAACTACTTTCTCCAAAACGTTAGTCAGAAAAGCTAAGAAATTGGCACGAAGTTAGAGAGCACAGAAGGAATTTCTTCTTAAGAAAAGGCTGGGGAAGGCTAAGGAAGATATGTTAAAATGACTTATTTTAGTATGTCATTGTCTATAATGTTCAGTGCAATCCAACAGTTATACTTTGGTTAGTGGTTTTTAGTGGCTTCCTACATTTCACATAATGTGTTTTAACAATCCCAGAGAACAGGTTTGTACCTGCTGCATTTGTCATGATGCCAACTCGCAACTTTATTTTATTTATTACAAATGCTAGGGGCAAATGAACGCTAGCGGCATCCCTAATAAACTTTGCCCAATTAAAACAATTGGCACCATTGCATTTGATTAATTGTAGGTGGAACGAGTAATAACATATCTGGAACAAGATTTTCCAGTTATAAGAAAGTAAGCCGCTCTTTGTGGACAAGGATTAAAGTAAACAATTTCAGCTCCATAATACTGGTTTCAACTTATGTTGTGAGTCTAAAACAAAAAAATTGCATTGGATTGACACTCAATAGTTGTTCAGTGTCTGGGACGCCTCATGCCAACACAAAGTCTACCATGTCAGAATTATTTGACATGTTCACCTGGTGTGACAGTGTTCCCTGCTCCCTGCCATGTCTGGAGACCAAAATACATCACAAGACTTGATTGTTTAGTTTGGCTTATATTGTGTAGTGCAGGCTCCAAAACATTTTCTGTTCTCAAACTCGGTTGCAGTTGTTCTGGAAATACCTTGATGTGATGTCATGACATACAAAAATAACAAATTGGGCAAAGAAATGTTTTCAATAATGCTGTAGATATCTTTTAGGGTTGACCTTATTTCTGCAACTAGCAACAACTCAATATAGGATTCCCACTTCTTCGACAAACTATCGCTGAAAAAATATTTTTGACGCAGAGTTGAGAAGATAAATATCAGTCTCATGTCCTATCTTCATTACAAGTGACACTCAGGACTTGAAAAGAGAATTCATTATTTTGGGAGATACACTTTGGTCTTTTACCAACAGTGAGATGTGAAAACTGATATCAGTCTCTTGTCTGTACATTTATCAGGTCATGACAAATTAAAAATGCACCTACTGACACCTCTAAAACTATTTTATACACTGTATGCCGTTTGTTTAACCTGTAAATAAACAGAAATGTGAAAAGGACTATTTGTGATTTTGGCATGAGTGTGCTTTAACTAATTCATGACAGTTTATCCATTTCTTCTGTTCAGCGTCGCTGCTATAACATGGTTTGTCAGATATGGTGGCTGTCAATTTTTTTCATCACAAAACAAAGTAGCTACTACACTATTTTACATTACTGTTACTATTCTCTGAGAAAAGCTTTTTACAGAGCCAAAAATCAATGCAAGCCTTCGTGAATAAAGCTCGATTTATACTCCTGCATAGGGTCTACGTGCATAGCTACGCTGTAGGCTACGCACGTAGCCATGCATTTATACTTGTGTGTCCGTCCATCTACAATTACACCCCCAAACGCTAGTCTGCAGTAGTGCTACAGCGTCCACTGTGTTGACTTTTGTTGGCTGAGAAGGCTAACTTCCGGTTTATCGCTCTGCTAATGTGAATGGGGGTAAAATTGTCTACGTACGGCTGGTGTAGCCTTTTCAAATGTTATCAACCGAATTAATCACATTCTGATAATGAAACGAGTCATTTTGCTCGGGTTGTGACGCTAAAATATATTGATCCACCATGTTACAGCCGCCATTTTGACCGCTAGTAAAAGTTACATCAAAGCATGGGCACTTCCTGCCGGCATGGAGGTATTGTGAGGCTACCTAGCCGACCAATCACAGAGCTTACGGTTTGCGTCAACTCGACGTGTAGTTGCATTTTAGTGGAGGGTGCATGTCAGGCTACGCTGTAGGTGACTGCGTAGGGTAAGGGTCTACGCAGAGGCTACGCCGTCGATTTGACACATAAGTGTCTTAACACTCCACATTCCACCTAACACAAGTACCACAAGGCTTGCAGGTGCATGAAGTAACGTAAGTGCTAAGCAAATGGAAATTTTAAAAAAATAAAAGTAATTATACATTTTTATACAAGCGCAAAATTCTACCAGCTACGTTACACAATCAGAAACTGTCTGCCACTCACTGCGCGAGATCGGGTTTGATTGAATCCTGTCACAGCGTCTGCCGGTGCCGCATTAGCTGGGTGTAGTGTAATCTAAATTAGCTGAGTGAGGCTAACAGTCAGCGGGCGGAGTGCTAGCAGTCACAGCGGCAGCAACCACCTGTCAATCAAATCAGCCGCACACCTAATAATGCAGAACTTTAAGGCTTAATATAATTTAAACAAGTGAATTATAAAAAAAACAGTTGTCATGAAGGGGGAATTGAGCTGTTTACACAAACTATTTTGTGAACCAGGCTGTAAACATGTTTCTTACTGCAGTAAAGTTGGGCAATTTAACATGGGGGTCAATGGAGATTGACTTACTTCTGCCGCCAGCCTCAAGTGGCCACTTGATGAATTGCATATTTTTGTTATTTTCTGGTTGCATAGGAAGTGAGAGTTGCCACTTGGTAAAACACAGAATTTCCATACATTTCAACACTTCCAATTCTAAGTCATAAGCATTTTCATCACATCTGTATTTTCCAGTCTCACGACTAGTAAAGATTATGATTATCAGGTCAGCGATTCGATATCTTGATGCCACCTCAAGGGAGGAAATTTCTAGTCATTATCAGTGCTACGGTGCGATTGTAAAACGAATAGGATACAGAACAATCCAAACAAGTAGATAGTATGCTACTTCATATACATGTAGTTAACATTTCATAACATTATTACGGACCTCTACTGCTGCTATTTTATTTCTGATGATGCTTTTATTAGTATAGATTCAGGTGGTGGTTGAACACTCCACCTTAATATATCTGTTCCTTATCTTGTAAGTTTATTATTGTAATTTTGTATTGAGCACCATGGGCCTTTCTGAAACGGCATTTAATTTTTTTTATAAATTTATATAAAAATGTACTGGATGAATGACAACAAACAAACTTGAACTAGCAGCCAAACAACATCCTGCTCAGCTTCCAGACTGCAGTCTGAAGAGGAGATGTTGGCTAGCACTAACTGCCTTCACTTTCCCAGTAGCTGAAAAAACGACAGTCGGACTTTAATTAACGGACATACTGTGACCTGTGCTGTACATTTACTGCCAGAGTGAAGCACAGCGCTCATATTTTCCTCTGCTCTCACCGTCACTTTCTGACACCTGTCACGCAGATAATCGCTTCCGTGCTGCACAGTGTGCAGGTGAAAATTATTAACGTTAGTTGAGCGCTGATTTTACTGATCATGTGAAATTTTAGTAGCAGCAGTCATTCAATCAGCAGCTGCCAAATCTCTGTTGCAGCCAAGCTCACTTGGCTTTTTTAGTCTAATAAATAAACAAAATAAACTCACAAAATGTCAAATGTAAATTTTTACACCTATTTACCTATTTACCAAACTATTAACCTGAATTCAAGTTTCTCTTTTCATAAAACACAGTTAATTCAAACAAAAGTTTGACAACAAAAGTGTTCAGCAATCACCAACTCTGGTTTAGTCGAAGTAATTCACAAGTTAGATTTGAAAATATTATGGCTCTACACCATGTTGCTACCTCTCATTCCTTTCCCGCTTGACACCTCTCCTGTCCCCGCTTGAACCTGCCATGTCTTTGCTGTTCCAGGAGTCAGCGTCCTGGTGGAAGCCGCTGTAAATCATGAGTACAGTATTCCTTGTTGTCAAACTTCGATCAAGAGTCTTTGCCCATTTGCCCAACTACTGCTCTTGTGACCATTCCAGACTGGGCTAATAGGACTAACTGAGCCGACGCCAGTTAGTAGCAGTTACAACCTTTTCAGTGATATGCAGCCCCATATTTTTTAGGAGTAGGAATTTGACAGGTGGAGTAGTTTTACTTCTTCCACAGTGCACCTTTAAAGACACAGTGAAACAAAAAATATTTTCTAAGTTGTAATCCTCCATATTTTAATTGTTTAGTTATCTCTGATTGTATACCAAATATGTGACAAAATGACTACCCTGGTCATGGTAGCTAGCAGAGCGATCTGCTAAGCCACGCCCCATTCTGATCGTGGCATTACTGAGGCTAAAGACACCCGAACTTCCGTTTCACCGTGACTTTTCTTTGCAGCTGGTGTAACCTGCTCCTGGCATATTGAGGTTACTGAAACGTGATCAGCAAAGTGACACATCCGCTGAGTGATGTCAGGTTTAAAAGCATGGCACATGGATGACCTGCTCTGAGAGTAAAAGGGCAGTATGAAGCCATCTCAAAGTTATCACACACATTTATTCGGCTGAGCTAATTAACCAGAGAGCAGAAAATGGAAACCAGGGTCTTTCTCACCCTCTCACACGCACGGCAACATTTCCAGCTATGCTGACGAGAGCAGAAAAGGAAAGTTAAAATGCGTACACACACTCACGCACAGGTTGCAGAGGTAATGGGAAGTGGCAGACAGGAAAGCGAAAGGCAACATCTGTTTCCATCTATTCATCTGTTGGTGACGATGATGAAGCTGGAGTCAGAGCGGCACGCAGAACATCCTGCATGCCGCTCGCCCTATTACCTGGTTTCTCTCTGGCTCTCACTCATCATTCCTCTCCAGATGTGCAGCCTTGCTGTTGCTCCTTTTAGCATCATCTGTAAAGTCAGTCGTGGTGCGGTGTGCCATTTCTCCAGAGACACCGCCATGTAATAACACTGGAAGTCTGTTTTTTTGGAAACAAGCGTGTGATTGAAAACACTGCATCTAAGCCAGACGTAGAATAGGTGAACATTTTTAAATACCCTTTTTTGCGCTTTTATTCTGATATCTGTATGCTAAATTTGAAGTACAATAACTTCTTAGCTTAGCATAAATACTGGAAACAGCTAGCCTGGCTCTGTCCAAGGGTAACAAAATCTCACCTCTAAAGCTCAGTACACATTATATCTTGAAATGTATGTAACCAAGTTAAGCTAAATGACTGCTACCTGCAGCGTCATATTTAGTGCACAAACATGAGTGTCTCATCATAGTTCTCATAAAGAAAGACAATACGTTTATTTCCCAAAATGTTAAACTACTCCCTAAAATGTGGTGCACCTTTGTATTTTAATCTTCTTCAAGTTCATAAAGTCCTAATTACACATGCTCTTGGACTAAACACAATTCCTCACAGGTAGCTCAGTTTGTTGGAAATTGTTTAAGTAAGTTGTCATCTTACGTGGTTATTTCCTGTCGCAATTATTGTGTGCGTTTTTGCATTGCTTTGACCAGTACCAGCACTATTACATTTTACTTTTTGGCGTATCTGGACTTTTTCTTGTGTACTGGTAATGCTCAAAAGCTGCCGGTATTCTTGTCTGCCCTCCCAAACAGCTGAGACGGAGTAGGGAGAAGAATGTGTGATTTTTATATCCAAGCGTGTGCATAAACTTGCTTGTCAATGTCACTTTTCATGAACCGACCAATCACAGCCTGGATGGGGCGGGAAATTTGATGAAAATTTCACATAGTGCTACACCAAACGTTTCAAATGTTGAACTTGTTCTGCTTAATGTGTTCTGATTATTGATAAGAAAGCACTTGGCATTAACAAAAAAGTGACTAACCACCAAGTAAACAATTTTCCTGCTCAAGGAATGAATTAGAAGAACGTAGGCTACCATAATGAAACTGCTATAACTGGAATTAATATTATACTAGTGGTAAACTATATGTGTTAGGCATTCTATTATTTGAAATTCTAATTAATACACTAGTAATGGCCCTAATGAAATCCTAACAAAACAGAAAATAGTTTTATTTGTGAATCAGTTAAAGAGTTGAATATCAATAAGCTGTTGAAATGTTAAAAATAGGCCACTATAAACAATCTATGTGTAGACATAGGCCAATTAAGTGTGACCTATAAATATATTAGTATTATAGTAACATTAAAATTTTCTTTTTTTGAAAACCAAAATATGTTCACCCTATTTCCTGTCCATTTTTGAATTGAATACTATCAAAGGTAATGAACTCACATGACAACACTTCTCTTCTCTAGCCAGATGATGGATACCGTAGCAGAAAGCTGGTACAAGCATCGCTTGCAAGTTTGTTAGTTGATTTATGCTGTAATTGTTTTGTAACTCAGCTCATTTCAATAGTTCTTTACACTGTGAACAAGCATGTGTTGACCAATCAGAGCTTGTGTCACTAATGTGGTTTTAAACCTGCCACAACAACCTGTCCCTTCTCAATAATAAATGGTGTCGTTATGTAACTAGTAACCAAAATCTGAGACAACAGGAGGTTATATGTTGTAATACCACCCAAACCTCTGTTTAATGAGGACCCACCCTGCCAGCATGATAGTAAAGTAGCTCTTCTCTAAGTAAATCACATTTTAAAATCAGCAGAGACAGCTTCCTTCCAGTCTATAAGTCTTAAATGTGATAGTCATCAAACGGCTTTGCATTCTTTAAAACTTAAGGTGCTTCTTAATTTATCACATTTCACTCAACTTCCTCATTTAGCTCACATTGCACTGTTGCATGCCTGTCAAAGTTTCTATGAAGCGGGGGGAGGCTAGCAAACATTAGGAAACATTTGCTGAATTGAACAAAAGTGTATTGGATTACAATCGCTTACTATCCCAGGTTGGGCATGTAGTTGTGATGGTTAAAGTTATGGTAAGTGGCTTGGGAATGCATTATATTAATGACCGGTCTCAACGAAGATAGTGATACAAGGCTGTGTGTGTGTGTTTCGCAAAGTGACAGGCATCGTTACTTGGCCCTAATATGTTGCTGGTGCTCAGCTCTGATCCCACTAGCATTTGGGAACACACACACCCCCACACAAAATGTCAGCTCTTTTCTTCCTGGGAATATTTTTAATTCTGCGGAGAGGTGCTGTCTAGGGTTGTCACTGTTTTCCACAGTTTCTCTCACGCAAAGACGTTCTCAGATCTGGTAAATGTCACATCCTTCACTGTTTAAAAAACCCTGACACAGGCAGGTCTGTTTACCTTTGACAGGAGGGAGGAACGTGAGGTCAAGGCAGCATCAGGCAGAGTGTGTTGACTCCTGGTTGATGTTTAATCCAGAGTTTACATTACTGCACTGGGTGGTGCGCAGTCCCCATACCTGCCATCACAACTCTCATCAACACAGGAACAATCTCACATACAGCAACTGATAAACACCGCTGGAAATAAACTGAAACCCCTCTGATTGTACAGTCACATGGGGCAGGCGCTGGCTGCGGACAAATGACAGTTTGACTGAATTTCAAAGCAGAAATCATACCAGATGATGTATCAAACAAGATACATTGTAAGCCGATACCAAACAAGCAATAGATGAGTGTAATCCAGCTGAAATGCATTCTACATTTAAAATGCACTGGTTTTAGTAGCATTTGAATGTCTTAAAGGAAACCTATTATACTGCATTTCCAATCCTACATTGTAGTTCTGTGACTCCTGTATAGCAGCTCTGCATGATTCAAAGTTCAAAAAAATAATTCTCTGCCTTATACTGATGAAGGCCTTCATTTCAGCCTCTGTCTGAAACAAGCTGTAGATGCTCCTGTCTCTTTAAGGCCCCCCCAAAGCCCACTGTCTTCTGATTGGCCAAGACCTGAAGCATGTTACCAGGCTGTTGTTGTTGCTGAGCGGTAGGAGCACCATAGACAAAATTGGTCATGTGAATACACATTTTTGAAGACTCACCCATTTTACTCACCCTGTGATGAAGAGAGGCCCATGGAATACGTGATAAGAACATTTAAGATCAAAAAACATTTTTTTGCTGTTCAAAGTGATTTTTTTATGTTTAGGGTGTCCCGATTCTTGTGTCTGAACAATTACAGAGACGTTTAATCTTAAGCATGTGTTAGTGCTTTAGGAAGTAACAATATCAGGCTAAACTGTTAGCGTGACGTTACCCTTAAACTGCTGGATGACACAGTTTTGCTAAAATGGCAGGGATGGGGTCATTTGAGCCAAAAGACTGGGGGGAAGATGAGCCAGATATTTCACTGCAATTTTACATTGCATTCTTATGCATCACCGAAATGACGTGACATTATGCATTTTAGACCAGAAATTATCATGTCATGCTTCTATGAATGGAACACAGACAGGCTTCAACTCCTATTGTGGATTTGGACAGAGTAGCGGGGGAGGTACAAAAATAGGAAGTACATAAATCAGGTGGCCTGGGACATGACCATTACTAGGATGACTAGCAATCAATTTATATGAAACAACTACGAGATATAGCTGCAATGTTTAACTATCTAAGGCCAATTAAATGTTTGGAACTGGCGTTTGAGTTTGCACGATGAAATGACATGATGTCCCTGACCCCCGTTAGGCTCAACTTACCCCTCATGAGGGGCAAGTTGAGCATGACATTTGAAAGTGCACTATTTTCAATGTCAAAATGTATTTTATTTTTCTCAGTAACAGATAATTAACACATACCACATTCTGGAGACTGAAATTAGACTTAGAGTAAGACAGAGATGAGTTTTTTGCTCCTGAGGCCAATATGAGAAAATTGAGACATATTTGAGAAGAATCATGAGATGTAGGAGTCATAGCTGAGTTTTCTTTGAGCTCTTTCTCTGATCTCATGGTCCAATGTTCAGCAGACTTAAATTAAAAGAGATGAATTTGAGAAGTGGGAGAAAAGGCCTTTGGTCTCACCTTGGTATTAAAAGCAGCTCATTTGTGTCTAGGAGAAAAGAAGGAAACAACTATGAGATCTCATCTTGGATTTTGCTTTGCTAAACAGGCAGGCAAGCTAACTCAGCATAATGCAGTCAGTGTTAACGTTATCATGTAACGAGCATGAATTACTTCAACCTCAAAAAATATTACTGTAACATTGCAGTGGGAGTTTACCTGACTTTCCAGCATGCTGTCATCTGTCAAGTATCCCGTTTTGGTCAGGAAAGTCCTGTATTTTAATCTTCTTTCCCGCCATCCTCCCGAATTAGTATAGTCCCGTAAATCTCCTATTAACCTGCGTTATTAAAAATAATAATACCCCGGGCCCAGGCGGAGTGAAAAAAACAAAAACATTCCCAATCTCAGCTCTGTCACTAGCCTCGCGATAACTGTTTGCAACATTTTCTGATTGAACGACATATTTCCTTGCAACGTTGCGCAACGCTCTGCAACGGGCTTCGAGGTATGTTTTCTCCATAGACTGTATATAAAAAGGTTTTCTCCCGTTTGGTGGGCGTGTCTCAGGTGTTACCCAATCAGCTGCCACAAATTTGTAAACACAACAGCGTTAAAAAGGCAGGAAAAGGCAGTGCGCTTGTATACGCAACAGGGAGCCACCGTTTTGCTACGTTGTGTCGCTGCTCGCCCCAGAACTGTTTACGCTCTACTCTCATGTAAAATTAACCACTCTGGCCCAGCCCACAAATACACTCCTTCCAAAGCTGTTTTAAAGAAGCAAAGTCTGCAACAAATTTGTACAATAACTCACTAAAAGAGTGAAGAAAAGTTATGTGAAATTAAAAAAAAAGACTTTAAAAGAAAAGCAATATGAAATGAAAAAAATGTGTGGAATGAAAATAAAATGTAAATGTCAAGCAATGTTAAATGAACAGAAAATATGCAAATAAGCATTTAAATAAATGCTCTTCATGTATAACCTTTTGTGTTTTCATTTAGGCTATAACACCTGTCTTAAAATGTAAGGGATACTGGAGCTGGGTTGGGGTGGTGGGACTGCTCGCGGTGGGCGCCACAAAATTTCCCTTATTTTCAAATCCAAACTTGACAGGTATGTGCTGTATAAATCTGTCTCCGTACGTCCGAGTTTGCTCGCTCTTGTGTTCGCGTACAAGTACACACCTGGCTGCAATCTGCAATCTAAAAACCGCTGTGTCCGCTGAAAACTACATATTTCCCCTTTAACTTGTGGTGTCTAGTCATGCAGATAATTACTCTTGATAATCCACAGACTTTGCTGTGAGCAGTTTAAACTGGAACTACTTTCTGCCAATATAAGTCCAATATCTTGAAACATCAGCCTATAAAATTGAAACTCTGCATGGATAAATGCCTGTAGGTGAGAAAATGAAGCTTTGAAAGATGGAGAGGTAACTCGAGCCTGTAGGCGATTTATTTAATTAATTCTACAGGATTTAATTTTTTGCATCACAAATCTGTTCCTTTCTATTAGCCTGATGGTGATGCCTACTGTTTCACCTTGTTTGACCCTGCCTTGCCCATCTGGAAAACGAATGACTAAAATAGATGAGTGCACTTCCTCTGTGACGGCAGTGATATCAGGACAACGCCAGATTAACTATTCTGATGTTTGATGCCAGTTTTCCACTATGCTTTTTTGTCTTTCATCGCTTGTTTTTCCAACAGATGATGCACCAACACTTCATCCAAATGTGTCCCATTCTACCTCTGACCATTCCAAAACACATGACCTACCGTTCTGAGTGAGTCCTCAGGTGACATTTTTTGTCATCCAAATTACACTTCCACTTTTTCTGTCACTGTTAATTGTTGTGCTCTGATAATTCCTATTAACCCGTGACTGAAAAAAATCCCAAGAAATGCACTTACTCCACTTACTCACAGTACTCCTGTTTGAGTCATTTTCGCTAAAAAATACACAGCCCAACTGTTTTATAAAAGTACTAAAGCTCTTTAAACAAGACTGATGGTCTACAGCCATGCTAGCTCTGTGAGGCTATACTTAGACACAGTGGTGCTATGAGCCAAACGCTAATAAAAACATGCTATGATGATATGCCATCACAACTCTCATCCCCATCTTAGTTTAGCATGTTAGCATGCTAACATTAGCTAATTAACACTAAACACAAAGTACAGAGGAGAGGCTAATGGGAAAGGCATTACTGTACAATTACCTTTGCAGAAATTTGATCATAGACCAAATTATTGAACAAATTAACATGACTTGATGATGACGCTTGATGAAAAGTAAATCCTAAGAAAACCACGAATGTCTTATAACTTCATGGCAATCCAACTAACAGCTGTTGAGACATTTTGCTCAAACCACAGATATAAACATCCTGTGGCTGTTAGAGGAAAAGTCACTTAGGATGTCATCTGGGGAGCCTGATTGTAGAAAATGATGTGCCACATATCACGTAGATGTTGAGGTATTTCACGGGATATTTGGAAATTTGACCTGCTGGTGTGGTAGAAGAAAAGCAAGAGGATAACCAAAGTCTTGTGATTCATCCTCTGGGGAACATGAATGTCTTTACAACATTTTATGGCAATCCATTTATGGTTGTTTCGATATTTCAGTCTGGACCAAAGTGGTGGACTGATCAGCGAACCCAGACAGCCAAACAGAGCACTGGCATGGAAAACAGGCCACATAATAATGGGTCATTTTCAACCAAAGTTTAGGCCGTATCATATTATAAATGTGGTGATTTCATTCCTCTGTGGTTGTATAATTCCACAAATCAAAAGTCTAAACATTACACTTTCCGAAAAAGGAGGAACTCTTTTACACTAATTAAAACCTTAAATAGAAATTTTTAAACCACTTAAAGGGAGCACTAATCTTACTCAAGTACAATAACAGCAGTCAAGTCCTAACTACTGACTTGACAGCTGATAAAGTCTAATAAATTTAGTATAGGCTAACTACAGATCTTCAAACCTCCTTGTTTTTATTTGCACAGATTGATGGAATCAGCTGGGGAACAGATGTTCGTTGTTTAGCTTTGAAACTTTTTGTTTGTGTCTATGTGTCTTTTCTGTCTCTGACGTCACCATCGCCCTTCTGTCAGTCTGGCTGAGCTGCTTTTCATAAAATATTGATCATCTCTCCGCCCTCCCTGCCGGCGTTTAATTGACTGGCAGACAGGAACAGAGACAGAGAGATGAATGAAGAGAAAGAATAAAACAATGCAGAAAGAACAAAACCGGCTCATCAAGTTCATAAACGTCAAGGCCAGACTCCCTCCCCCTTCCTCTATAAATCACAGTCTCATTCCTCTTGTTTATCATCTTCTCTCACACTGCAGTCTGGGCTCACTCTCTTGTTTTGATCTTGCTCCATCCATCTCTGTTTTCTGGGTAATGAAAGACTAATTCTGACAGGGCATTTTCAAACTAACACACTGTACAATTCACCACAAAGACAATTGTGTTGACTTCTCTCATATGGATGGGTGTGTGTATTTAAAGCTGCAGTGGGCAGATTCTTTTTGCAAAAAATTGGCAGATTTGACCAAACTGAACAATGTGGTACTGCAGTAAGAGGACATCCACACTGTTTAACCAATTGAGATTTTGCTCTGCAATCAGGACGTCACAAATCAAAACTCAAAGGAATTTCTGAGAGTGAGATGACAAAATCAACCTCATGTTTGTGTGTTAAGTCAAGAGCTGGACGCATGACATGTTATCCTAGCTTAGCATAAAGACGGGAAGTAACGGAATTCAACAAGACCAACAGGAGTTTATGCAAGAGCACATAGTTTAGGAGCGTGCACGACGAAGAGCAGCATATGATCATAGAAAGCAGCTTACTACTTAGGTACAGCTGTGCGTTGAGCTAGATGCTAACATTAGCATGCTAAAAGAGTCACAGTGACAATGCTAACATGCTGCTGTTTAGCAGGTTTAATGTTTATCACAACTGACCCTTCGCTAAGCCACACCCGAATACGCAGCTGGCCAATCACAGCGCAGTATCATCAGTAAGAGTCACTAACTGAGGTCCGACACTTTCATGGCTGTGCTCCATTGACTTGTATGGAAGATGAGACGTTTTCTAGCTTTTTTTTCTGTATTTACAGTCTATGGTGTTTCCCATAGGAATTTTGGTTCACCCCCAAAAATGACTAGTGTCGTGGAGCGGGCTTGTTGTCATCGACATGAAGTACAAATTTTTACCTGTTTAGGTTTGTCACCTTCTACCTTATTCTTCGACATTTTGATCGCTAAAGTTACCTAAATTACTTAATTTTTGCCAGATTGTGTATTTTCCTATCTTTTGTTTTTAATTCTATGTTTTAGAATTCAAGCACCTTTTGTCATCAGAAATAGTGTGTAATCATGTGGAGGTGGATAAAATTTCAACAATTCGATAAAATATAATAATAATATAAAATATAACAAAAATTAATCAATATAAATGAATTTAATGCATCGTGAAAATATAAAATTTTTGATTTCAAATACTAATTGTTTATGGGGACAGTTCATAATAAAAATGTAGGCTACTGCAACAGTAGGATGTTAAAACAGGCTATTTACTATTTATTAGGAGATAATTCATAATCAATGCATTGTTGCAGTACATGTATTGTGAAATGCCTACTATCAATAGGTTCTTAATGACAGCCTTCTTATGCTGCTGAACACACGGTAATAAGGCTCTCACGTGGGCAGCTCACATCTTGTTTACAAAGCTTGACCAAAGGTATGATTTTAAAATTTAAATACGTATTATCTGACCGCAGCTACAAAATCTACAACAATCTTGTGTCATGCATCTGCCGATGTGGTTTCACTTCTGTGAGTTTGTTAGCTCCTAGCACGCTGTTTTCGATATGACAGCGTGTGTCTGTGTGGAGGAGCCGCTAAGCCCACGCCTGCAATGAAACACTAACAAAGAGGATAGAAGCAGCTTCAGTAAACACCAGTTTTTTTCCTTTCCGCCTATCTATCAGAGCTACATTACCATTCATTTGGAGTCATGTTATTGCTTTCCCAATGTAGTAAATCACTAGTTTAAAGCTAGGATTACTAAAAACTTAGGAAGGACATTACACAGATATTAGCTGATGCAATCCAATCCAGAATGGAGTGCAGCACTTACATTTCAACAAACTACTTTTTGGCCCAACATGGCCTGTTTAATACAGCTGTAAATCAGGGACCTTGACAGTGTTTCTCACAATCGTAACTTAATGAGGGTATTCTGACCCAGTTATGATGTTTACATGCATTGACAGAATAATTAGTTGTCATTTAAAATCACTTAATAATTTCTTCAGTTCTGCTTTTATGTAATTACAGTAAATTTCTCTTTTCACTCTCATAACCCGTCTTGTGTAACAAGATACTTGTGTAACCTTTTTCTCTGTGTCTCTTCATGCTAGCAATTGAACTATTTATGTTCACACATTTGAAGTGATTCGTTTTGCGGTTATCATTTGGTATGAAGCTGCAGTCCTTGCCAGGATCGAAACTCAGACACTCCCAAGTTAGTTCACCATAGTGTTCATCTACTGTGGTGCAGGGATATCAGGTTCAGAGGGACTCTCCTCCACTTTCCCCTAGAATGAAAGAATGTGATTGTAGATTAGCTCAACAGGGAGGATGTTAGGAAACAGAAGGCAATCATTAACCTTCGGTTCTTATCCAGCTATGGATTTCAAACTCACAGAAATTTTCCTTCTCTCTCATTCTGAATTCAGTTTCGCCAATTTACATGTTTCTACTTGCTGTCTTTCTTTCTTTTAGACTGCAGCTTCCACATTTCATATGGCATACTCGGTATACATGCAGATTAACAGTGGCATATTTGTGATAATGTGTGCAGAAGGGCTGAAATTTCATATTATGGTTTATATTAGGATGTCATTTACAGTGCAAACTAGAAAACACGCATGGAAGTACAAAAAGGCAGTACAAATTAATTAGCAACTAAATACCTAAATGTAAAATTTAACCACTTGCAAAAAATATTTTATTTTGAAAGCCTTCTACCCTGGGCTTAATTTGTTCTCCCAAATTGTGATCAGCACCTATTTAATTGGTTCTGGCAGCTCCTATGTCACTATAAATATATTGATGATGATATGATATTGATATTATATGATATGTTCTCTCATGCTGCGTCTTGGCCACGTTTCTCTTGCAAAAGAGATTTTAATCTCAATGAGACTCACCTGGTTAAATAAAGGTTAAATAATAAAAAAAATATATAAAAACAATAATTAAATTCTTACTGTAAGCCCCACAGCTAAGTGGGCATTTGTGCTGTGAAATGAGTCTGGCTAAATTAAGGGGGAGCATGTGTTGGTGCAGCGCTGTCCGTAGTTCTGAAATAGAGCGGAGGTCGACAGACAGACAAAACACCTTAAGTTAGTTGGGTTTCTTAGCCTGCTTTAAGGTGATGGTTGTAAATAGAACTGATTCAGTTCTATTCACCAATAAATGTTTGTTTTGTTTATTTTCTCAGTGCTCTGGGGCCACCTGATTTACTAATAATGTATCTGCGAAATTTGAATTTCACTTTTTGAAATTCCCAAGTCATTTTGCGTGTTTAAATTTCAAAACAAAAATTTTGTGTGTGTGTGTGTTTAGATAAATTCCAGTCGCTCTCAACTTTTCTTCCTTAGATCATAAGCTGTTAGGACAGAGGTCTAAATGACACACCATTTAGGTAACTTGATCTTGAGAAACTTAAATAAAGATCTTGTTTTTTTAAGTTCTTTAAATGCTGGCACAACTTGAAACACCTACTGGGGAAATTCATATGTTCAGACAGACATTTAATAAAATATTTCATTGATGTAAATTATTTAAATTTCAAAATAAAGTATTTAGCAGTGGTTTCATTTAACAATTAGGTGTTCAGTTGCTTAAAGACTGAAATCCTTGTGCCCTTATTTTGCTTCCATACAACACCAACAAACCCTTTATGTTTTAATTTAATATCAGAAAATGTTTAGAGATGTAAAAGTGCAGGGAAAAAACTATTTTCTGTCTAAGCCTCACAGTTCTGGAGTTTATTTTGTGAAAAAAACAGTGCCAAGTGCTTTCGGGCACGTGGTGTTAATATCCATACCAAAAACATCCTTGACCTAACTTTCCATGTTTATTCATTGAAGTCTGTTAACGACTTTTTGAGACCTGAAGACGAGCATGGAAACAAACAAACATGAACGGGAACAAAAACCTAACCTCTTTGGCGGAGGTAATGATATGCTGCATGCCTCATCTCCTTCAGCTCCCAGGATGTCCCAAACAGCAATTTACTGGTTTTCTTCATGTGAAACATCACAAAGGCAAAACATTTCTCATGACGACAAATCCTCCTCGAAAAGACACATACATCATGTATGGCAGCAAAAATATACATCTGTTAATCTTTATGTCTTCGTAAAAGGCTACAAGTGTAGTGTACAAATCCTCAACGCAGGATAATAACAATATCTTTAATGTGGGAAATGTGAGCAAAACAAGTTAAAGTTAATATTTGACTGAAATGTGATGTTTTGTTTTCAGTCAAACTGAAAATAGATTTAGTTTCCTGTAAATCCAGTTACAAAACATACACTTTTCCAGACAGTGTAACAAGTTTAAATCTCTAAGAAGTAGGTTAAAGCTTAATGTTTGTCATACAAGTTTCTTAATCTGACGCACTGAAACTGTGCAGGCTAAGTGAACAGAGGTATGTGACCCCTCTGTCCACCCCCACGTTTCCGGCCAGGTTGTGCAGTTTGTCTCTGATCCTGAACTACCGGGTCAAACCATTACAAGGTCAGAGGGTCCACTCTGTACATTCCACAGCTTTTAATAGGTCACTACCAGAATACTTCACACTGAAAAAGAGACAGCATGGACTTGATTGTTAATTACAGGACTAAGAAAGTTGTAGGACGAGGGAGAAAGACACCAAAATGTTCCCATAATCCTTTAGTGTTCACTTGCTTTTTCTTCCAACAACTTTTAATGTCACTGAACAACGTATGAGCGTGTGAACGTTTCAACCCACACCCTTCATCCATCCACTGCACATCCAGTTAACTGTGTTTTCTTTCTTGGCAAGACAGATTCATACCGGCACTAAATCAAGCTCCCCTGTCTGCTGTCATAAACAGGGACCAGAGGGAACATTGTGAATACGATGTAATAATTTCTTCACCAGCAAACGGCAATACTTTTAATCTTTTCTAAACTAGTGCCAACACTAACACATTAAGATGATGACAACTAGCACACAAGCATGTGACGGAAAAGTCCTCACACTTCAATGACAAAACTGGAACTGTCGTCTAAAACGGTCCACGTCTCTGCTCGGAAGGTGTTCAGACAGCAGAAAGTGAATTTTAGATGGCTGCATTCAAAGTCAGTTTATGTCAACACTTTTATAAAATATAAACGTACAGCAAAATGAGGAAAAAAGAGCCAGACTGCGGGAAAATAACAGGGAGGTCTGAGCTGTCACTCCACATAACAGTCACTCTGCTACATTGTCCATAGCTTGTTAACAGTGAACACTTGTACAGTAAATTGGTTGTTTAGGAATAATTAGTGAGCTGTAAGGCTGCTGGTAGGCAGATTTTGTTACCGGCCAGACTAGTTATTTCCCTGTTTTCAGCGTTTATGTTAAACTAAACTAGCTTAATATTTAGCATACTGACATGGGAGTGGTATTTATCTTCTGATCTTAACTCTTGACAAGAAAGTGAATGTGTTTTTCCAAAATGTCGAGCTATTCCTTTAAATATAGATAACATTTAACCAACTAAATATTCTCGGTTAAATGAGGTTTTAAAGTTTATTACTTGGAAGCAGCAAGTTCTTAAGCTTTTGATCATATGCTATGATCTTCATCAGCTGATGGACAGACTGCGGATGTTAGCCAATTTCCATTTGGCTTCCAAAACCACAGTCACTGTAAGTAGGTATCCGGTATGAGTTAGGACTTTTATCAAATCAGTCACAGAACATGTTGACTTAACATGAACACAACATTATAGACAAGAAGCTCTTCAAGTGCTCAGAAAAATTGGAATAAATCCAATTCCTCCTTTGATGTCAGGGAAGGAATGTTGTCCTTGTTACAAGAAACCGACATTGACTGCCTGTCACACTGGAGGCGTGAACCAGTATCACCATTACAGACGGTACACCCAACTATCCATCCTGAACTCCTCCGTATTATGTTTTGTAGTGCTACATCATTCGACTACTTCTGTCCCTGCTTCCAGGTGAGGACAGAAACAGAGATCATTGGTTTTAATCTCATTACATAACTGACCTGTGACAAAAAAAAGTGACATTTGAAATTCAATAGCATGAATCTTTTTATCTCAATTAAAATGTATTAAACACAACAAAAGAGACTCTGAGAACTGCCAACACTATCCAGCTGGGAATGATTTGATATAAGAAGTTCCAACCTCGACTCAAGATAATTACATGCTGTGACTGTGGGTTTGGAAGTCCAATGAAAAACTGAGTCATTATACCAAATCTCTCTCTCTCACTCTCTCTCTCACACACACACACACACACACACACACACACACACACACACACACACACACACACACA